>PVJA010000666.1:0-54828 GCA_004027025.1 Myocastor coypus
GGAATATCTCACACTTGCCTATTTTGAGGGGAGGTCTACAACGGTGATGTCAGAGCTACAGGTACGCAGTTGGCAATTTCTGACAAGAATCATTAGTGGTTCTTTGAGCCTCACTGCTCCACACTTCCACAGAAGAGACCATATCTAAGAGGAGATGTCAACGAGCAGTTAAGGTCTCAAAGTACCGTTATGCTCTAAAGCTTCCTGCCATTTTATCCTTTTGATAACTATTAACTGTGAGCAGCAGATCCTTTCTCTGGGAAGTTTATATGGTGGAGTCCAGGAAAGTAATTCAGAAGCCATATTTAATGGGATGAATTAGGCTAACTGTTATGAATGATTTACTCCATCAAGCTTTTTCAGAAAGCAGATGGCTGTCAAAAACATCTTCACTTTCCCTGCAAATTATTCAAATTGTCCTTCCTTGACACCTCCCTTAAAATGCAACGGTCTCTCATTGCATACCTAGCGTTTCCATAACTTTCCATTCTCTCAACATAATTCAGTAATAAGACCACTTGGTATTTTCTGCAAATAATCTGTGGGTGCCCACCATGTGAGAGCTGTGTGCTGGGCAGTGAGGCAAATGGATTACACGTGACACTTGTCCCCAGGCACCTTGAAAACTGATGGGAGATTTCTGGAGTAGACTCAAAAACTCCTTCTCACTCAGAATTCTACTGTGTTCCCTGACTATGAAGGAAAGACAGGCAAATATGGAGAGACAAGTGTGTCTTTGCCTTTACGTGCAAACCTCAGATACAGCGTCTCATAAAATGGGACAAGGAATAAAATAAACCCAGGTATGCATAAAATTAAACAACAGAGCAGTGTTCAATTCTGTTAAGGGCTACAAAGCAATTCAGGCATCATGGAAGCGTCTGTGCCATCATTTCGCCTCTTCTCTTGTCATGACCCCTTACATTTTATGGCCTGTCAAAACCAAACTGTGTAGGCGTCTCTGAGAGTGATCTGCTGCTACTCGCCTTTGAACGTTTCTGCATACTGATCACTCTGCTTGAAGAGCTTGACTTATCCTAATTTGTCATCCTACACACTCCTCTCCATCTTTGCAAAGCCATCTGTATTAGACAGATCCCTTGTGGCCTTAGAAAAATTCCCCAGCCTCCTATGTGCCTTCTCCCAGTTAGCAGGCTCCAGCTAGCTTCCTGCGGGTGCATCTGACAGCGCCTTGCCATTCTTCCCCACCACGGACCTCTGAATATCCAGGCTGAGAGCCTCCACATACACAGGGCAGAAGGACCTGGAGTTAATGTCCTGAGGCTCAAGCACTGCATCCTCTATTTTTTGGAGGGATTACTGGGTACCGATCCTGGGTCCTTCACACTATTTCCAACTCTTTTTATTTTTATTTTTTTTTGGCAGCATCTTTCCCTTTTTGATTAGCTACAATTTACAAATAAAATCCTATATGTTTAAGTATACAAGATCACGTTTTGAGATACATATACATTGCAAGATGGTTGTTTCAGTCCATCTGATTAGCATATCCATTGCTTCCCATACTTACAGCAATTCTTAATTTCCTCAGCTTAGAATCATTTTATGATAGCAAAAGTCAAAATAAACTCTTAAGTGAAAAGAAAAATATACTCAGCATCTCACTCCCAGACACAGACTGAAGCAGCAGAATCAGGATCTCTTGTGAGGTTGCTAAGTAACCCAGGTTGGGCTCAAACACGTGATCTTTCTACTTCAGTTTCCCTGAATTTTGGAATTACAGGCCTGTGCCACCATGCTCAGCTTCCAGAGTGAGCTTGAGATGATTTGTACAGACCCTGGGGGAATCATCAGAGGAAAAAAAGAAATGAGAGAAGGAAAGGAAGTATAGCCAGGTGCATAGAGCATGCCCCTAACATCTGGAGGGTTAGGCTGAGGCAGGAGGATGCCAAGTTCCAGTCAGGCCTGGGAAAGCTAAAAAGTGTGTTAAAATTAAAATGGGATAGATACTTCTCAGTGGGAAGACCTTACATTCAATCCCTGGTACTACAAAAAAAAAAAAAAAAAAAAAAAAAAAAAAAAAAAAAAAAAAAAAAAAAAAAAAAAAAAAAAAAAAAAAAAAAAAAAAAAAAAAAAAAAAAAAAAAAAAAAAAAAAAAAAAAAAAAAAAAAAAAAAAAAAAAAAAAAAAAAAAAAAAAAAAAAAAAAAAAAAAAAAAAAGAGATAAAATATTAAAAAAGGGAAAAACGAAGGAACAGGTAAGTAGAAGAAGGAAAGAAGGAAAAACTATGCCTAGAAGCAAGTAAGTGAGGTCAAGGAGAGATAGACATCATCAGAAAGGTACCACACAGAATACATCCTGAGCACTGAGCAGTACCAGAACGCTACCATGAATCCCACAGGCCCACAGGCCCACAGATGTGGGTTCAACGTCACCGTAGACAAGAGCAATAAGGAGCAAATGTTTTGACTTACTGGAAATTCCATGTCTGACTGCTAAACCACGAGGTGAGCACTTGTAGCCTGACAAGGGCTCAGGGAGTCTCAGTGCTCACACTTTGCATGCAGTGGAGATGCTCTCGACTCTGCTGTTTCAGAGATGACGCAGTGGTAGGAGGCACGGGGCAGAGATAGGGCCAGGGGGAGCCAGCAGAAGTTACTTATGACTTGCTTCAGGTGATATCAAGATGGCATCAAAGGGGGTGAACTTTGATGATGGCCAGCACTGCCAAGGCTCAGCGGTAGAGCATTTGCCTGCAATGCGGATTCAAATGGTTGCCAGGGGCTGGGGAGAGTAGTACGGGGAAAGATGTGGGAAGGTTGATCAGCGAGTCCTGAGCTGGAGTTAGGTGCACAAGTTCTGGGGTGCTGGTGCACACTAGGGTAACAGCCTTTAGCAATAATGTGCTGTGTGCTTCCAAAATCTAGGAGAAAGGGTGCTAAGAGTTTTCACCATAAGGAAATGACAAGTGAGGAACAGGTACGTTCAACTGGATCTAAACATCACATAATCACATCGAGACATTGCGACATCAGGTGGAATGCACTCATTCCATGGGTACAGTTTTTATGTTGTTATGCATTGGTTTATTTAGTTTAGATATAAGCGATAGAAATAAATGCTTTTTACTGTACTCGTGCAATTCCTGGCTCTCCTTGCATTTGTTAGGTTGATTTTATATTTATATTTTTTAAAACCTAGTGTTTTGGCTCTGAGCATCTCCTGTTGTAAAAAAAGCTGTGAACATCTTAAATTATAAACATCCAACATATGGAGCAGCCGCTGGCAGTGATCCTCAGATACTGTTGACAGAATAAATACCAAGGAGCTTACTGAAATGCAGATTTTTTTTTTAAAAAAATGTATTTACTACAGGGTCCACAGGGTCTCACTAAACAGATCAAACTTGTGGTGATCCTTCCTGTTTTCAGCCTCCCAAGTGCAGGGATTACAGGTGCACGCCACCATGCCCAGTCTTAATCGCTGTCTTAGTGCCCAGAAGGAGGGGTTGGGGGGAGGCACAACACAGCACTCCTGGGATTGAACTCTGGTCCCTGTCTCTGCCTAAACAGGTACTTTAATTTGCTGAGCTATCTGGTCAGCCATTGAAATGCAGATTTTTGAGCTTTCTATCAGTCCTTCTAAATCAGAATTCTGGGGCTATGACTCCAAAATCTATTTTTAGTATGTGTCTCATGTTACAGTGAAGGACAGTGGTGCTTCAGTTCATGAACTTAATTCAGTCCACAGTTCCTGGGAAGATGGCCAAGTTCATGTTCATGAGTAAAGACGGCCATGTATGTCACCCAACGTGCACGCAGGTCACAAACAGAAGCAAATTTTGCAACATGCTTCTATTTGCAAAAAAATTGGTTCAACCAAAACATCTGTGAATCAAGTTATTGGTGTAATTCTAAAACACCAGCTTAGATAAACATAAAATCAGTGTGAACTGATGAAGAGCCTAACTGTACGTGTGTACTAACTAACATGGGCAAAGACTAGATCAAGGAGATCTTAACGTTTGTCATAATTGCTCAACTAAATTAAATATCCGTGATTCCACAGTGAGGCAGTATTTTCCTTGACTCAAATATTAAGCAAATAGCCATTCATTTCCAAATATTACTCTGATATATCTGAAATCTGAAAGTGTCACTCTTAATTTAAAATAAAAATTGATCATTGAGTAATAAAGGAAAAATCTAAAACAGTTCAATTTCATAAGAGCATTACTAATTAGTGTAAAGCATAGGTAGCGCTTTTCTTTGGTTTTGCCATGTACATTGCTGGTTTAGCTATGAAGGATTTCCTGCTGTGTTTTGGAAATGTCCCACATCCTCAGAGGTTGTGCAGTCCTTCCGGGTTTAGCATTTGAATCATTACCAAGGAGCTCCTTTCCTTGTCTATACCACAAGTCCGGATTGTACCGAGCCTCCCCTAACGGCTCAGGGCTTCTGTGTCCCCTTCTCCAGAGTGGATAGTTGTAGGTCTCGCATTCTGTCCTCCTGTGAGCACTCCTCCTCTAGTCCACTGCCTTACTCCAGCCTTAAAGAGTTGCTCTTTGCTGCCCTGCAAACAGTTGAGGCCATAGCCAGGATCCCTTTTCTTGGACAACGGGCAGAGATACTTCTGCCAAGGCCTGAGAGGTGAGACCGGACTATAGTAGGTAGAGGATCTCACTAAGGCTTATCGGAAGAACTTACGGCTCAGAGGAGTTAGACACAGGTGTCGCTGCCATTTAAAAAAAAAAGCTACAGCCCTAACACCTGATCAATACTTAATGGTAATTTATTCCATTTACTTACTTGGTTAGTTGCTTTGATTTGATGATTTGATTTGGTTTTAGTCTAGGAAGTACATCTGAGTAGGGGATGATTATAAAAGTACACATACGTTTTCATAATTTTTGTTCATTTGTCTAATTCAAGTTGGCATTGAACTCACCATGTAGCTCAGACTGGCATTAAACTCCTTGTGATTCTCCCGCCTCAGCCACCCAAGTAATGGGACAGCAGGTAGGTACCACCATGCCTGCCTGGTATACTTGTTTTTAAAGCAATGTTTTTCATTCTCTTTCATAGAGTTAATCTTTGTCTCCATTTTCCAATTATTAAATGAGAGCAAGGTAATATTTGCCAAAGTGGATTAATTTATGTATAACTCTAATCAATTGCTAAGTAGTTTTGCTCCTGCTACTTATCTGAAATAAGAAATGATCTTAATGCTGTGTAGGTGACAGTGATTTGCTGAAGGCTGGTGAGTAGCATAACAATGCATGACACATGTAACAGTAAGAAACTATAAGGGTCCATTCCTTATAGCTCCTTATGTTTTGGTTAAATATTTATGCTGAAACTCTGACAAAATGTATGTTAAGAATGTTTTGTTATCTAATTGTCTTGTTAATCAGCTAATATAGTACCTTGAAAGTTTTGTAAATTTCTATTCTAGTGCAATATGGGTACTTTAACAATTTCTTTTCTGTGCTTCAATTCATATCTCTTTGTACTGTCTGTCTGTCTGTCTATCTATCTATCTATCTATCTTCTGTCTTAGTAGAGACCTGTTTGCAGAAAAGAGAAAATTATAAGCACAAAACTCTCCTGTATGCAAGACCTTTGGGGTTTTTCAATGTATAGCTGACTTATTTCTATTTTTTTCTCTTGCTTTTAATAGATGTAAGGGGTGAGTGTTTTTAATGGTTGGTACATTATGTCAACTTGAGAAATTTAGAATCTTAACCAACTCATTGTAGAGTAGAGAAGACATGCTCTGGGGTGGCTGTTTAAGCGCGAGGACGTTGTAATGGTTGATTCATCGTGTCAATTTGAGAAGCTTAGACATAGGACTGACTCAACAGGGTGTCAGGGCCATCACTTTGCAAACATCCTGAACCTGAGCAAGAGGACATTGCTGAGAGGGCGTGAGTGCAATGCATGCCCTAGGGTAGCAAATCTGCATCTAACACAAGGGAGGAAAAGAGGCGTGCTCACCCCTTTTTGCTTTTGTTGCTTCGGCTATCTTCTGCGGCCATGAACTGTTGTTCTTCTGTGATGCCACTCTGCTTTGGAGTCAGCTGATTATGGACCAAACCCTCTACCAACTGTGATCTAAACAAGCCTTTTCTCCTTTAACTTTGAGTGTCGGGTGTTTTGTCTCAGCAAGAAGAGACAAGTAACAAACACTGTACATCAGAGACATTCCTTGCTACATTTTAACCTAAACTCATTTTTTTAACCTTCTTTTCCCAGCTACATGACATTCAGTAAAATAAATTTAAGGAGTAAATGTATAGTTTGGGCAAATAGAATTTTGCTGGGCAAATAGTTCCTAGAGGAAATAAATTTGATTATTAGAAGTAAATAAGGAGACTAAATGAGAGACAAATCAGTACCGTCTGCAATATGAACTCCTAGACCACACAAAAGAAGCTTTCTGATTAGATAATCTCATTGCTAGAAAGAACCCCTGCCTTGCATTCCTGCCATTTAGAAAACAAAGACTGTACTACTGCTGCTAGATACAAAGGAGCAGATTGTATCAGACCGAACTCCTGCTGAAAGCAGCTATGTGTGCTGAGCGGAATGTACAGCACAGAGGTTGAAAATCACTACAGAACAACCAATGCAGCAAAGCTGTGAATGCTCCTGAAGGCGAGAAAAAGGAAACAGTGGGAGTCAGCCCAGGCTCTCCCCACGCTGTCCACAGAGCCATTTGGTGTTGTTAAGCTTCATGTTTGAGTGGGGTAGGCAGGAAGGAGGTCAAACCAAGCCTGGTACCGGCTAAAATGCTATGCAAAGATTTTGGGAGCATCATTGGCCGGGCATCTGATGGGTGGATTATTTTATCTTCTCCTTCCCTCTGATTTAGATGTTAGAATCCTATACCCCATTCCTAGCCTTATGATGGTATTTGGAGAAGAGCACTTTGAGAGGTCTAGGGTGATAATAGGGTTCAGGGATGTCCCCGTATGGTGAATATAGCAGCCCCATCAGAAAAGAAGAAGGGGGCCCGAGATCTCTTTGCATATGCATGAGCCAAGAAAATGCCATCAGAAGATAACAGGAAGGGAGCCATTTGAAGCATGGGCAACAGCTCTTTCTAGCACCTGACCATGCTAGCGCCATGAAATCAGACTCCCAACCCCTAGAACAGTAAGGCAGGGGAACTCACCCAGTCGGTGATCTTGTGTTAGGAAAGTCTAAGAGCTGTCTAAGGAGTGACTAAGCCAAGGACAGAAAAAGAGGAACTGAGAGTGTGTGAGGAAGAACAGCTAGAATGTAGTCCCAGCTTCCAGCTGAGATGACGGTAGCCTAGATATAAAGGCAAACTGAGAAGAGATGTCCTATCAAAGTCCTTGAAATAAGACTTCAACAAACCCAAGACTCCAATGGTATCATGGCTGCTATGGTTTGAATATGACCCTCAAAAGTTCATGTGTTGGAAACCTAATCCCCAGTGAAACAGTATTGGAAGAAGTGGGGCCTAATAAGAAATGAGCATGTCATGAGGGTTTCATTCACATAAGTGGATTAAACCATTACCACAGGAGAGGGATTATTGTGACAGTGGCTGAGACTCTCTGGCACTCTTGACTTAGTAACCTTGCTTCCCCCTGATGACGCATTGCAAAGCCTCTTTCCAGCTATTGGTGTCCAGTTCTTGGATTTCCCAGCCCTCAGACCATAACTCAGATAAAATTCTGCTTATTGTAAGTTATTCAGTCTTTGGTATTATATTAAGCAGCGCAAAAAGAGCTAAATGTACTGTGTCTCTAGTCAGAAGAAAACTTAAGCTCCTTGAAGGTTGATATCATCACACAGATTCATGAAGTTTTGCATTTTTTCACATGTGTTCAATATTTCTGCAAAATGAAAAGGCAGACATGTCAAGACACAAGGCAACAAAACTAAATCCCAAGGACAGGGGAAGTACCAAACTTAGAGATTATATAGATGTTGGGATTAAAAGAAAAAGATCCCAAAGTAATTGTTATGGTTTATGTCTAGTTGTTCCCCCAAAGCCTCATGCAGTCATTGGGCGGGAACTTCTATAGATTGAGACTTGACTCATGAGTCACTGGAATTATGTGTTTTAATACTGATCTAGAGTTTGAGACTTGATCCATGATCCCTGGGATTATGTGTTTCAAGTACTTCTGGGATTATGGGTGTAGCCTAAGGTAGATAGGCTGAGGCAGAGAGCCTTAATGTAATATAAAGAGGGACAGAGAGACAGACTAGCGCTGTTGCTTTCTGCTACCCTGATTGGTCAGTTGCCTCTGTCGCCATTGTTGCTGTTCTGCTACCATGAACTGCTCTCTGCCATGTGCCACTCAGCCTTGGAGCCGGCTGAATATAAACTGAAACCTCCAAAAACTGTGAGCTAAATAAACCTTTCCTTCCTTCATTTCGAGTGTGGGTGTTTGTCCCAGCAACAATAGAAAAGTAACTAAGACAGTAATGTATCAATATGTAGAATATAAAAGAGGGGAAGGAAAGTAAGGTAGATCAAGAGTTAATTATTTGTGGGGCAACAGAGTCTTGACTTGAGAACCTGGTAAGAATATTAACAGAAAGGAAAAACAGAATATAGCCAAAAGTTTTGAGAACAAAGTGTAGAATATAGAAAAAATTTAAAAACATATTATTATTAGATAAAGTTATGTATATAAAAAAAGCATGCATGATGATCAAGTAGAATTTATTGTATTTATTAAAGACTGTTTGTCAAGCATAATCTCAATATCTATAAAGGAAAAATTGATGCTACTGGAAATATAAATGCACAAACGTATATTACAATCGGTCCATTAATATACATTGTCAGTAACTAATAGAAAATTCAAATTAAATAATGTAAGGCAGTAAGGATATGAAAGATTTGAGGACTGTAATTATTTAATTTGAACAAACTGACACTTACACAAACCATACAGGCCAATGGAAGGTTGCACATGTTTTCCTTGGGTGCTCATGAAACTGTTACAAAAGTGGACCACAAGCTGTTACATAAAACAAGGCTTCCCAAATTTCAAAGAACCGAAACGTCACAGAGTATATTTCCAGAGACGTGAAATTAAACAGTAAATCAATGATCAAAATTTATAATTGCTTGGAATAAGGTCACACACATTTCAACACCCCAAGTTTTCAAAAGAGCATTTCAATGCAAGATAAGGGACAAATGAACAATAATGACACAAGAAAGATCAAAATCTGTGTGGTTTAATTATGCTTAGAGAGAAATTTATAGCTATTAGTGCACATATTAGAAAAGAAGAAAAAATTAAAATCAATATTTTATCTTATAAACCAGAAAACAGCAGCAAATTAGACCCAATAAGAATAGAAGGAAGCAATGAAAATAACAACAGGAATCAATCAGTTAAAAGACAGGTGTATAGTAGACGACAACAACAGAACTCCAGGTTCTTTAAATATTTAATGTACTTGATAAATTTCTAACAAAACTAAGAAAAAAGAGAAAACATAATTTAAGCACACTAGAAATAAAATGGGACTGGTCTGCTAATTCAACAGACATTAACAAGTTGGTAAAAATTGCTACATTGGAATTTTTTTCCAATTTGAGAATTTTATTGCAATTGACAAATTCCTTGAAATATAGAACTCATCAAGATTAATCTAAGATGAAAGAGAACACTCAGGTCTTCTTATATCTATGAAAAAACCTGAATCCTATTTTACAAACCTTCCCACAGGGAAACAAACAAACAAACAATTGGCCCTAATGTTTTTCTTTACCCCAAATCTTCTAAATTTTAACAAAAAAATGAAACACTCCTGCACAATATCTATCATAAAAGAGCAATGGGGGAGATATTTCCAAATGTGTGGTTTTTTTTCAAGATATCATAAAATGCAAAGTTTATAGAATGACCTCTTTGGTGAACCCCAAAGCCCCAATCTTAAACAAATAATGAATGGAATAAAGTGAATAATCATGACCGAGTATGATTTATTTCAAGAACAAGAGGATAGTTTAACAGTGTAAAAGTAATCAATGCTACTTAACACAAAATAAAATCAGAGTGAGATTTTAATGCAGTGCTTACTGAAATCAATATTTCTTGCTGACACACATGGCAGAGCTGAAATAATGTGAACGACCCACTGCATTGTCCTGCGGCAGCACCTATGTAGAACTTAGCATGAGAGGGCCCGGCAGGATGGCTCAGTGGTCTAAAGCACCTGCTTAGGAAAGCTTGGGTAGCTGCAGGGACCACAGTTCGATCCCCAGCACCATATGCTGCGCCAGCCCTGCCCTCAGGGCTGGCTGAGCCAGCCATAAAAAAATAAATAAATAAACAAAAAAAGAACTTAGCATGAGAGCGTAGAAAGCCTAAATTATTTTCAGGTGTTCACACAAAAAACCATCATTCCAAATTGCCTTTCTAACTCAGTACACTGGTACCCTGGGCTGCGAGTAGACCCCATAGAATCGATGTCACACAGAACATATTCAATCACCAAATATAATCAAGTAAAAATTAAAAGTGCGTTAAAACATGTTTGTTATTTGAAAGAAAGGCAACATATATCAACAAGCTACAAATAATTATAATATAATCTATTTAATTTGGTACATAATGAAAGAAATACAATTTACAATGCACTTACTTTAAATTGATGTCAAAAACAAATTCAACAAAGTTGAAGTCAAGGATCTGGAAAAGAAAGAAATGAGAGTGAACAAAGATAAAAATGAAGAACAGAATTAAAAATTAATGAAATAAAAAATAAAGAGGTTACCCATACTATGCTTGACACAATTAACTGAGGAAAGAAATCCCTACTACTGCGCTCAATACAAGAAGGAAAATTATCATAAATACTGTCAAATTCTTAAAGTTCATTAAAAGTACCAGGGACAATTCTGTCATTAAATTAATAGTATGAGTGAGGTGGAAAATACAAGGGATAAAAATGATACAACTGACCAAAGAAGATATTTTAAACCTGTCAGATTAAAAATTTCTAAACACTAAATTAATAGTAAAATATTCCCTCAATATCAGACAATTTCATAGGCACATTTCTTCAAACCAAAATGGGATACATTATTCTGTTCATCTGGAAACATTTTATAAAAACTTGGAAAAAGAGGCAACCTTATCTACTTCATTTTTCCCTTCCTACAACTCATTTTTAAAGATTAGGATGATAATCCAACATATGCAGTGAACATAAATCCATAAATCCCAGACATTATCCTAGGAAGTACAATTTAGTACAGTATGTTATTAATCATGTAAAAATTTGATCAAATACAACTGATTTTGGAAAGAAACATTCAGCATTAAAATATCAAAGTTAGTTATCCAGAACAGCAATCTTAGTGAGAACCTAGAATAGAGTGAGAAAAAAGAATTTACCTTAAAAAATAATATTTATTACATATTTTATAGATATTAAATAATGATGAAAATCTGAACCCATCTGGTGTGAGTACATATGCATTTATTATTTTATTCTGACATTTTGATTTTTGAAATTTATGCTCTATTTTCTATTGGACAGCAGCTATTTATCTATTATCAGTAGATAAAACTGGTTTTTACAGAAGAAAGGCTAGAAAGATCAATGTATTCTTTTGATTCATTCTATTACAATGGGGCTCTTGCCTTTGCTTATAAAAAAATAAAACCATCTGTACTGTTGTAAATAAAGAAATCAGATCAGCCTCAAAGTTAGGAAGCGACTTTCTCTGAGCTTTCTTTGTTCTTAGCTCTGCTGGGGAATGGAGAATGACAGCTCTGTCTCTAGGAGAAGGAAGACTTTCTCTCCCTTGGGAACACAGAGCCCAGGCGCTTAAGGAAATGCAGATGACAGGAAGGGTGAGAGGTAGGACTGAAGAAGCATCCTTAGGTTGCAACTCCCGCTGCTTTCTCCTTCAGTGTATTTCCTTCCATCCCAGGCCTCTGCTCTTGTAGAAAGCTGCCTCCGCGGCACTATCAGAGGCATCCGTCCCCACACAGACTCCTTTCACCCCACATACCACCTGTCTCTTTCACTAGAGGGACACAGAGGAGGAGGGATGGCGGAATTGCATCACCAAGGTCTCTGGGTTACTGAACACCCAGCTGGCTCAGACTTGGCTAGGTGAGCCAGGATTTGCAGTTTTTAAAGTGATTTCTTATCACCCAGCATCTTAATGCAATTGTTAATGACAGGGCATTCCAGCCAAAGCAGGGCACTTTAGGCTTTTGCACGTCTTCAGACCTACCTGGTAAATACTGTTTCTACATATTTGTCCTTGAAACAAAGCCGCGTACACCTCCAAGGTTTGCCTTCCGCCAGGATAAATTGCTTAGACCCCAGCAGCCCTGCCAATGTAAGAGGGTTCATTATATTTACAAAGACGTGATAATGCACCACAGGGAATTATGCCACAGGCTATCAGTAAAGGAAGAGACAGATAAACTTTTTACAACCTTGAGCGGAATGCCAGGAGATGCCAGGAGATGCCAGAGTGTAGCTCTGGAAGCAGTAGGTTGGCGGCAAGGGGCGGAGATGGGGGAGCGGGCCTGTGGCCAAGTTCTATCAATTATCAGCAGTGTCACAAGCCATTTTTTAAATTTTAGAATAAATGTTGTTTGAGCTATAATTTATATACCACAAAATTCATACATCGTAAAACGCACCTTCCAATGAATTTTACACTTTGGGAGTTGTACACCCACCTCCGAACCCCAAATTTAGAACATTTCTCATACCCTGAAAAAGAACCCCATTCCTTTCTATGGTGACTCCCCATGTCCGCTTCCAGGAAAGCACGCATCTACTTTTTATCTCACTATAGTTGCACTTTCCTCACATTTCTCACAGAAGAAGTCCTGCCGTGGACGTAATTTTGTGTCTGGCCTTTTCACTCAGCATCATGTCTCTGTGGCTGCTCTGGGTTGCAGTCCTTATTTCCCTTTTATTGTGGAGTGGAATTTATGCGTGGGCCCCATTTTCTTTCACCTGACCATCGGTTGATGGGAATTGGGGTTGTTTGCCCCTTTTTGGCTACAGAGATTCATGCTAATATGAGCATTCATGTCTGAGTCTTTGTGTTACAGCAAGCCATCCTCGACTTGTCTGTGAGGCTTGTAGCTAAGTTGTCTTCTATGTGTTGTCATACAAGTTAATGGTGGTCAGCTTACATCCATGCAAAATCACTCTCCTTCATTTGTGTCTACTTTGAAGATGGAAAACCATGAAGTTTTAGAAGTCAGACAGGCAATAAGAAATAGTTTTGGGGACAGTCCCAGGAATGGACCTGGCATATGACTATCATCTGTCAGGTAGCAGAAAGAGGCAGGGGGGGATTTTATGTTGTCGTTAACTTAGCTGCACGCATTTAGAAAGGATATCACTCAAAACAGCAATAGAGTCTCTCATGGGACCTATAGGAGAAATGCCTACATCTTGGATGGTTCCTTGCTTCGTTCTAAGCCAGGTCTAACGCTCACTTGTTTTCTATGTGCCTGAGGAGGGTCACAGTCTCCTGTCTTCCGTAAGACCCTACCGGGAGGCTTCTCTCCCTGCCCTCTGCCCATCCTTATCCAGAAATGATAGCTGACTATATCATAGTTTCATGGCTGTCCTTCCTCTGCTTGTGACTAAAAGATTGCATCGTTCTTCTTTTGGTTCTTATTCTATTTTTTATTTTAAAGAGAGAGAAAAAACAATGAAAAGTGTACAAAATTTCAAAACAAGGTAATATAAAATCAACAATGGTTATTATATTGCATGTTGTCATCTTCGAAGCAGCTGCTAAGATTACCAGAGACAGGTGTGTGAAATTGATCAAACAATGTAAGCACGAAGCGTTCCTTTCAGTGAACAGTTATCAATGAACGAATAGAAACTAGTAGTACAGTTCTCTTAGGCACATAGGTATAACTTCAGCAGTAAACTGGAGGAAGTCAATGCTGCGGAGGCAGTGGCAGTGTTTCCTCAGTCTCACAGCGGCAGAGTGGCAGCTGTTCCTCTAATCTATGATAAAATACAGAGAACCCCTGTCTTGTCCCATTCTGAAGTCTCCTGAAGCTCAGTGTGGATGACTTCCTGCAATGCGCTCGCATTGCTAATGTTTCCCCCTGCAGTGATGCGCCCACATTCCCACGTTTCTTTTGTTCCCTTCACGTTGAATGCTTTCTCTCTTTAGGACCCATGACTGAGGAAGGTAGAGGCAGGGCAGAGGCACGGATCAGCTAGAGTTTGAGACGGACCAAAACTCTTGGCTTGCGTCTTTCCAGCCTTGCCACCTCTCCAGCAAATCTGGGAAATGTCAAATGGGGTTTAAACTCCAGCTGTGACCCACACATCTTTCAACATCCGGTTGTCAGCCTCTATTTTGCTGCTGGAGATTATGAGATTTGTTTTCTTTTCTTTTCTTTTTTTTAAAGAATTTTATTTTATTTATTTATTTTTTTTTTTCTTGTTTCAGAATCTTTGTTTATTCACTCATTTTTATGGCCGGCTCAGCCCACCCCGAGAGCAGGGCTGGCACAGCATGTGGTGCCGGGGATCGAACCGCGGTCCCTGAAGCCGCCCAAGCTTTCCCAAGCAGGTGCTTTAGACCACTGAGCCATCCTGCCAGGCCCCGAGATTTGTTTTCAAAAAACAAAAATTATTCTTCTTTCTCTCTGCAGTCGAATGCTTTGGGTGCAATCGATGGCAGTTCTGATGACACTACTCTAGGGTTAGTTTAAATGAAGCACACATTTCAGAGATGTGTCTTTATTTTTGAAGAACAACATCCTGCAAACTTTCCAAAATGTTAAAGGTCGCAGTGACATCTTTTATAGGGAAACAAGAACCAGTTAATTAACAGTAGACATGCCAGGTGACTTCATTTAGCATGAGAAAAGTCAGGCAGTAGTAAGAGTTATAGTGATACTATTGTATGTTACACAACGTCTTGGAGACGTTTTGGGACCCTTCTTCCTTCTCATTTCACTGGAGTTCTTCTGATGGTTTAGCAAGTCAGGTCTGAGTTTCAGTTGCAGTGCTGTGTAGCTAGTCCATAGCCTTTCAGCAGACATATAAGGTGACCAGCTGTCCTAGTTTGCTCAAGATTGAGGGATTTCCTAGGATGAGGTGTTTGTGCGTCAAAAGTGAAAGTCCCAGCCAAATGAGCACAAGTTGGTTGCTCTGCTGAAATGATCGGTTTTCCTGTTCCTGGGACATAATCCCAAATACTCAAAATTTAGAGGAAGAGAGGTCTAATTTAGCTGATGGTTTCAGGCCCTTCAGCGTATGGCTGGCAGGCTCTAGGCAGCAACATCGTGGTGGATGGGCATAGCGGGCAAAGCAGCTTAGTTTGTGGTAGCTTGCAAGTAGAGTGGAGGGAGAGCGCCAGAAAGGAAGGGGGGCAGGAGCCTGCGGAGTACCCGAGGTCACACCTGCATGACCCACCTGGGTACACTCCAGAACGACACTCCACTGATCTGCTTGGGGTTTCTTAATCCAGTGGAGCAGACGTCAGAATTAATGTTAATAGCTTGTAAAAGTATTAAGCAGTAAATAGCTATGTGCCATATATATATATATATATATATATATATATATATATATATATATGCTGAATATTAAAAATAAGCTTTAAAATTTTAAACAAATAAAAACTTAAAAAATTTTTAAACAAGTGAAAATGTGTTTATTCAATTTATTTTGACACTATTCTTAGTTGACCATATCTGTTAGATCCCCATTTCAGTTGTTGAATCAAATGTTGCGGAATATCAGAATCAAGTTGGTATGGACTAGTACTTCTTTGCTTTTCAAACTAAAGAGTTTTTAAAAATAATAATGCTAGTGGGCTGGGGAGATAGTTCAGTAGAATAAGTGTTTGCCTGGCAACCACAGGGTCCTGAGTTCAATCCTTGGCACTGTAATAATAATAATAATAGTAAAATATATACAACAAAAATTTACCATTTTTACATATACAATTCCATAGTCCTGGGTACATTAGCACTGCTGTGCAGCTGACCTCTCAGAACTCTTTTCATTTTGAAAAATTGAAACTGTGCCTACTAAGGAACTCTCCACGTTCTCCTCTCTCAGACCCTGGCAACTGCCATTCCCACTTTCTCACTTTCTCAATCTGATTCTGGGTACCTCATAAAAGTGGAATCTTGTAGAAGGTTTTGTGTGTGTGTGTGTGTGTGTGTGTGTGTATTTGTGTGATTGGTTTATTTCACTTAGCATAATGTCTGCATAATTTATCCTTAGAGCATATGTCAGATTTCCTTTCCTTTTCACAGCTGAATAGTATTTCACTGCACAGAAATGCCATATGTGGTGGTTGAGATCTGATCTGTTGCCCAAAAGACTCGTATGTTCAGCAGTGGGGCTTTCAGAAATGACTGGATCCTAGGAGGCCTTCTGCCTGTTGATGCCTTCACCACTGAATGGGCTGGCAGAGGGCGGAGCCTGGCTGGGCTGTGCCTTTGGAGGGTTTGCGCAACTCCCCCGACTCCTCTCTTCTCTCTGTGCTGCGGGGCTGCCAGCAGGCCAGCAGCTTGCCTGTCACGTGCTGCGCCCATTGATGTTTCCGGGTTGAAGCCAACAGACTCAGTCCCTGGACCTGTGAGTTGAGTTAGGCCTCTCTTCCTACAGGCGTGAGGGTTGGGCATCAGGGCCCGGCAGCAAGAAGGCTAGGTAAGGCCCTGGTTTTCTTTCCTTTTCTCCTTTATTGCTTTCTTTGTACTCTTTCTCTGTCTCTCTCGCTTTCCTTCCTTCTTTCCTTGCTCTTTCTTTCTTTCCTTTCTTCTTTCTACTTTTTTTTTTTTCACTACTGAGGATTGAACCAAGGCTTTCATGTTGAGTTACTTCCAAGCTCTTTTTATCTTTTATTTATTTATCTTTATTTTGAGACATAGTCTTGCTAAGTCACTAAATTGCCCAGAAGCAGCTCAAATAAACTTTCTGTCTCAGCTGCCCAAAATGCTGAGATTATAGGAGATATACAATGTTTTATTTATCACTTGTCCATCAGTGGATTTGAGCGTTATTTCCACCTTTTAAATATTATGAACAATACTCCTATGAATACAGGCACACACAGAGCTCTTTACACTCCACTTTCAATGGTTTAGGGTACATAACCAAAAGTGGAAATGCTTAGATTGATTATACTTCTTAACCTTTAATGCACACACAGATAATCTCAGGATGTCACTAAACTACAGATTCTTAACAAGCGTGGAGTAATCACTGGAATCTGTTTCTCATTTTTTAAATTCCTTTATTTTAAAGATGATAAAAATATTTTAAAAATCAAAATGATACAGAATTTTCAAACAACATGGTACGAAAATCAACAATGATTGTTCCATTGCATATTGCTATCTTCAAAATACTTGTTCAGATTATGAGGTATAGCAATGCAAAATTGATCAAAAATTAAGCATTGACTGTTCTCAATAAGTCAATACAAAGTAGCAATACAGTTATCTTAGCTATCGTGTGTGTGTGTGTGTGTGTGTGTGTGTGTGTGTGTGTGTCCCTTCTTCCTCGTTTCTTTGCGGTCTCCTTTCCCTCATCCCAGTTGTTCTTTCTTTTTGAGCACTTTCTTAAATCACATCCTGCCTTGTCATGCCTAAGATATGTTTTATTTTCTTTTACATCCTTACTATAAATTACATGGTGAAACAATAACTCCTGTGCTGTAGAACCGGAAGGATGGCTGGTGAGTCTGCAGAGCTATGAAAATTGAATCAATAGGTATAAATTATTAGCCCAACAAGGAAATCCTAGTCAAAAGACTTTCACTGAAAGTCGCTGCTTCTCAACTCTGTCAGTTCCTATTTATGAGTGGGCTTAGCAACTTCACCCTGGGCTACTGAGGCAGCCATTTCTACTCTGGAGAGGAGGAAGCAGCGGAGCATCCTGGGAAACGAGCTACAATAAAGAAGCATCATCTGAAGCTGTACTGAAAGGATAGAGCTTCCAGCTGTGCAGAGTTCCTGACTCAAGGACATGCAAGGTGAAGGCAGATGAGCTAAAGGCAGAGCAGCACTGTGCTGTTACGTGGCTCCCAAGCAGGTGGGGGTGTGGGGGAGCAGCACTCTGTAGCCTGTGACAGTGTGTGAATCCTCCCTTGCATCGCTTTCTGTCTTCCAGAAAATTCTGAAGTTTTAATAATCAGCCTTCATGAGCTAGTATCATGTAGCCACAGCACATCACTGAAAAGTAGGTTTCCTATAGCCAACATCAACTTTAGATGGAAGAAACAGCTCTGAAAAATCTTCTCTTTTGTGGCAGTTCTCAATCCTGACTGGATATTAAAATCATCTGGGTAACATTTTAAACACAGTTAAGGTCAGGCTCCACTCCAACCCAATTAAATCAGAATTCTTAGGGGGCAGAGGCACAGGGAAAAGACTCCCTCAGGGGTTTTACTGTGCAGCCAGGGATAAAAGCAACAAGCTCCTCTCTACCAATGAGATGCTGTCAGGGGATGTGGTAGCATGCAATGTTTCAAGTTCTGCCTCTTGCCAAGAAAATATTAATGGAGTAAATGAGCAAAAATTACAAAAAGGAATAATGCATACCCAGTCCATCGGATATGTCTTGCTTGGGATATGGGCATTCCAGGTCCAAGTAGAGATACTAAGGTGTTGCTTAGGCCACATCTGACCAGGTATGTCTTATTCTAAGGCTGAGCACCTGCAGGGAAGCAGAGGTGAAGAAAGGTTAAGACTGGTCATGCTGGCGGCAGCTATGCCTACTGAGTGGCGGTTCTGCTCTCCTAAATCCAGCTCTCTGTCCCTAGGCCTGGCAGATCTTCATGGAAACAGGGTGCCTAGGATTGAAGGTGGGAGAGGTAGGAGGGGAGGCAGTTGGGATTACGGAGGGATAATTCAGAATCGAAACTTCCAGCAGATAGTTTCATTCAGGAAATGAGTCAGTGCAAGCTGCAGCCGAAAGCGTGGGCTGCCAGAGAAGAGTAGAGTCAGAGATGGTTCCAGTCAGTCATCAAGACCAGAGAGTCCCATGGAGAAAATGGTGTGGGAGTCACTAGAAGTCAACTTTGAATGATGACGAGGGACAGGTGGAGGAAGGAAGGGAACAAGAAAACGAATAACCTTAGAGCAGGAAGTATCTCTTGAGCAATTTCTATCTGCCAGAGATCTCAAGAGATACTTTGCATTTTCTCATGGAAATCTTGAATAATCTTATGAGTCAGCGCCTATTATAATTGGAAATTTAGGAGGTTTAGAAATGTTAAATACCTTACCACAAAATGTATTATGTGTTATAACTATAACTGGCTTCAAAAATGATTCTACAATCCATTTTCTCAGGTGCTACTCTATTTCCGGTTGTTGATCATCTACCATGTGGTTGTGATCTTGCTGAGTGCATTATCTCCTTAACTTCCTGCAAAACTGAACTTTTATTGTCATCATTCTGTAAAGGACAAAAGCAGCAGTTAAATGACTACCCATGACTAGAGTCAATAGAAACAGCAACTCTAATTTTTACATTTAATTACGGCTCTGAAGACTGTGTTGAATCCTAAAGTCCTGGTAATAAAAACGGGAAAACTCGTTACTCTAACTTCAAACATATGAAGCAAGCTATAACCATAGCAGAATAGCTGTCGTCAGATTTGCCCTTCTCTGGCAAGCAACTGTTACAAATGGAAGAAAAATATGGGAGCTGTTTTCTGACATCTGACTCTTGAAAGTAGGGCAGCACAGCTGGGCCATCCCATGGTTGTCTTGGGGAATCACAGCAGAGCGTGATGGTTCTGCTGAGCTGAAGAGGCAGGAGGCAGAGATCCAAATTTGAAGCTGGAGAGACAGAGACAGAGAGAGAGAGAGAGAGAGAGAGAGAGAGAGAGAGAGAGAGAGAGAGTGAGAGACAGAGACAGAGGCAGAGACAGAGACAGAGACAGAGATAGAGAGAGACAGATATAGAGCTAGCTTTCTGTGTGAGGACTTGAGGATGCCCCATAGGCTCCTGGCTGAGGGCTGGGTGTACATACAAGGATGAGATTAGCCATGCCTTACAGAGAAAAGTCCCAAATGGGTTTGCAGAAGAATGGAGAAACTAGAATCTAAGAAGGGTACTAAGATATTAGTGATCCTAAGGGCTGGCTTGATAGCTCAGCAGACTAAAGCGCCTGCTTAGGCAGAGAGTAGTGGTTGGGCTTTGATCTCTGGCAAGCTGTGCCAATCCTCCCCATGGGGCACCCTGAGATAGCGATTGAGACTGGACCAGGTGGCGCACGCCTGTAATGCCAGCACTTTGGGAGGCTGAAAACAGGAAAATTACTACAAGTCCAATCTATGTAGTAAGACACTGTAGACCCTGTCCTAAATACAAGAAAAGAAAAAAAAAAGTTATTAGTGATCCTAGTCTATCCAGGTTAGAAAGATTTTCTAACATCCAGGCATTAAGATAAATACCACATGGTTCCTATTTTAGAAGCAGCGATTGTGCTTTAGGCTAATGGCTACTCAAAAGTACCATCTAATAAACCCTCAGGAAGCAATGCTGTGTTGACAGGTGTGAGCCCGATTTATTTCACCTGTATGTATGGTTTGCTGTTGCATCCAATTAGCTGTGAAAGTCCCAAGTTTATCCTTCTTTATGGCTGAAGAGTACTCCAGGATATAAATATATCACACCTTTTTTATTCATCCATTAGTTACTGGGCATTTCAGTTGTTTCAAGGGGTTTAGCTGTTGTGCATTGTGGTGCTATAAACTTGGTGTGCATAATCACGGAAGACATTCTTAATTTTTCTGGAATAATGCCCAGAAAGGAAGTAGTTGGATTCAATGGGACATCAAATCCTAGCACTTTGAGGAATCTCCACACTAATTTCCATAGTGATTGTGTCTGTCTTCACTCCTTCTCATAATGGGAAAGCGTTCCTTTTTCTCCACAGTCTCTCTACGGTTTGTTCTTGATTGATTCTTGATAATAGCCATTCTTTTTGGAGTGAGATGGATCTCAGGATTATTTCCATTTGAATCACTCAAATGACCACTAAGTGAACATTTTTCATATATTTATTTGCTGTTTGTATTTCTTTTCTTTTTTTACTTGATTTTTTATACTAATTTTAGTGAGAAATAGCAGTGAAGCAGTTTCAAAACAGGTTATTAGGACAGTTACAATATTTAATACATTGCATATTATTGTCTTCATAGTAGTTATTCAGAGTACAAGATGCAGACATGATATCTTGTCTAAGCACTATTAGTACAAATCCTTCTTGTCACTGAACTAAGAGAATGTAGATGTACATCCATCCTATTTTATATATACATAGATTAATGGCTACTCAAAAGTACCATCTAATAATCCCTCAGGAAGCAGTGTGAGGTTTACATGTGTGAGCCTGATTTATTTCACATATGTGTATGGTTTCCACTACAAAGCACTCCTTCATTTATATCCTCCCACTTTTTTTGTCAGAGACGGGTGTTCCATTACTATTTAAATATTGTAGGTGCACGAATTGAGCAAAGCTAACCCAATATAGTCCAGTAGTCCCTAATAGCAGTGGGTGGTCAGCAGAACTGGTAATACCAGAGCACTGTTATTTCTTTACATGAGACATGTGTATTCACCTCAGATGCTCATGTTTGTACTGGGTCTTTGAAGATTAGCAGTCTGATTTTTTCCAATTCTTTATATAATCTTGATAGAAGTCCTTTCTCTGAAGAACAGTTGGGTAAATTTATTACCATTTTGTGCATAATCTTTTCACTTTGTTGGTGATTTCTTTCGATGTGATCACCAAAACAATATTATCCCAGTTGTTGATACTTTGAAATATTTCCTGTGTAGTCTGGGCTTTGTTCATGAGCTCTGCCTACAGCTATGTCTTCAAGATTTCTGTCTATCTTCTCTTGCACTAAATTCAGTGTTTCTGTTTTAATATTTAGATCAGATGCATTTTTACTCTAGCTTAGGGCATGGTAATAAATATGGGTCTAGTTTTAGTCTTTGGCATGTAATGAGCCAATTTTTCCAGTACCATTTGTTAAAGAGGCTATCTTTCTTCCAGTGAATATATTTGACCTATTTGTCAAAGATAAGGTGGATGAAGGAGTTAGGAGTTGTAGCCGAATCTTAATATGTTCTATTGATTCTCAGGTCTGTTTTTTCCCCAGAACCATGCTGAGTTTATCAAAATAGCTATGTAGTTTTAAGTCAGGGATTGTGCTACCTCTTGCCTTGCCTCTGTTGTCAGGATTGCTTTTGATATTCTAGGTCTCTTCTGGTTCCAAATGATTTTAGGAAAGTTTTCTCTATATCTATTGGGTACAGCAATGGTATTTTGATTGGGACTGCATTGAATCTATAGAATAATTTTGAGAATAGGACCATCTTCACTATGCTTGTTCTTCCTACCCATGAGCATGGGATAGCTCTTCCATTTGCTGATATCCTCTTCAATTTCCTTTATCTGAGTACTGCAATTCTCAACATAAAAATCCTTTAATTTTTTTGTTACAAGGATTTCTCAATACTTCTCTTTTTTTGGATGCTATTGTAAAGGGTGTGCTTTCCTCAGTTTCTCTCTCAGTGAGTTTATTGTTTGTGCACAGGAATGCTATTGATTTTTGAGTGTTGATTTTTGTCCAACTATGCAACTGAATTTGATTGTTAACTCTTGAAATCTTTTGGTGGAATTTTGGAGGTCTTTTCTGTAGAGTATCATGTCATCTGTGAATAATGTTTATTTAACTTCTTCCTTTTACTATCTTCATTCTTTTTATTTCTCTGGCTAATGTTTTCAGAACTATATTAAATAGAAGTGGTGACAGTGAGCATCCTTGCCTTGTAACTGATTCTAGAGGAAAATTTTTCAGGTTCTGTCAATTTAGTATGATGTTGGCTATTGGTTTGTCATAGGTGATTTTATCAGATTTAGATATGGATAATTTTTTTCTGATTATTTGTATGTTTTTTATCATGCATGAGTTCTGGGTTTTTTAATAGCCTTCTCTACATCTACTGAGACAGTCGTGTGATTTTTGTCTTTAGTTCTACTGATGTAGAATATTACATGTGTTGATGCATTTACGTTGACACATTTTTGCATTGTTTGTATTAGTCCCACTTGATCATAGTGTATAATTTTCTTGATATGGTTCTTTCTGATTGTTAGTATCTTACTGAGGCTTTTTGTATGTGTGTTTATTGCAGAAATTGGCCTGTACTTCTCATTTTTGGGTTGGGTCTTTTCTGGTTTGGGTATCAAGGTTAAACTTGTCTCTTGGAATGAGTTAGCATGCTCTGCCTCTCTTTCAGTTTCATTAAAAAGTTTGAGGACTACAGGCATTAGATATGCTCTTAATTGCCTGTAGCAGTCAGTAGTGAATCCTTTAGGGCTGTACTTTGTTGGTATATTTTACATTTGCAATTTCATTAGCTGATTTTGGGGTTATTCAGAATATATATATATATATATATATATATATATATATATATATATATATATATATTCCGGGACAACCTTCAAGAGTAAAGATATTTGAAGTAGGTATTGATAATTTTGTGAATTTCTACAAAGGTTGCAGTGATTTCAACCTTTTGATTCCTCATCACATGAATTTAAGTCTTTTTTTTCTTGGCACTCAGGACCTTGTGCTTGCCAGGCAGGTTTTATGTCAATGAGCTATTGCCCTGACCCTGAAATTGAGTCTTTTCATTCCTTGGTTTGATAAGGCTGGCTAAGGGCTTAACAATTTTTATTTATTCTTTTAAAGAATCTACTCTTTGGCTCATTAATTCTCTGTATTGTTTTCTTAGTCTCAATTGCATAACTTTCTGTTCTGATCTTTATTATTTCCACCATGTGGAATTCTTTGCGCTTGATTTGCTCTGCTTTTCATAGGAACCTGTGGTGTAACATTAGGCTATTTAATTTCACTTGTCTTCATAATGTGAGAATTCACCACTATAAATTTCTATTAAGACTGATTTCATTGAATCCCACAGGTTGCTCTACACTATATCTGAATTTTAATTTTTAATTGTAGGTATTGTTTCATTTCTTCTGTGATCTGTTGGTTGTTCAGAAAGTTTTATTTAACTTTCATGTGTTTATAGAGCTTTTGCAGTTTTTTATTAATTTCCAAAATTAGAATTTGATAAGATATGTTTAAAATCCCTACTAAGAGAGTAAATACCACACTCCAAAATAATCAGCAGTTTAAGAAGAAAATCATAAGGGAAATTGAAAAGTATTTCAAACTAAATGATAAGAAAAATAAAAACAAACATTAAAAACTTTTAGATTCACTTAAAGCAGTGAATGGAGGAGAATTCATAACTTTAAATTATTTTATTAGGCAAGTAAACAGGTTTAATATCAGTGATCTACATTTCAAATTAATAAGATGGGCAAGAGAGGTAAGAGGAAAGAATGAACCCAAAGTAGGAGACAGGAAATAATAAATAGGAGCATAAATTTATAAGTAAAAAAAAAAATCACAAAAGGAAAAATAAATCCAAATTTATTTTCAATATTCATACAAATTACAAACCAACAATGTTCTTGGGATGGAGAAAAAACTACAGCATATCAATATCAGAAATGAGGGTCCAGCCAGAAACTCTATTAACCCAGGCCCCATGCACCCAGTGTAGAAAACTGCTGCAGAACTTCCCGCAGAGAGGTTAGACACAAGACTCACCCAGCTGATCCAGGAGCAAAATAACTTGCAAGAGTGGCACAGCAGGTTTGCCTCCAAGGGCTGCAACAGGAAGAAATGGAGCTTAGAAGCCATACCCAAGCCACACCCACCCAGACGACTTAGAAGTTGGTAGATCCAGACCTGGTGCTTAGGTAAGAACACTACCAAAGTTCTAAACCAAAAGTGAGAAGGCAGGGCTATCTAAAATGAAAAAGAGAAGGAGAAAAATAACCTCTCAGACTGTGAGACCATCCAGATCAATTATAAGAGACAACAGCAAGGAAGAAATTTGAAATCACACACTGGAAATCTCTGAAATAATAGCATCTGAAGTAAAGAAACGGGGCTGGGGAGATAGTTCCATGGCACAAGTGCCTGCCTGGCAAGTGCAAGGTCGTGAGTTTGAACCCTGGTCCCGCAAAAACAAAAACAAAGAAAGAAAGAAAGATGAAGTAAAGAAACAACTGCAGAAAGGTATAGAGGAAATCAGATCAGAAATAATTTCTGAAGCAAACAAGGAAATAATACCTATTAAAAAAAAGAAGTACTAAGTGCTTCTAAAGATAATGATAAAAAAATAGAGGAGAATTGAAAAATGACAGAATCCTTGAATGAGCAATATAGGAAAGTAATAGAATATATGAGGCAGACTCAAAGTGCTATATAGGAACTTAAAAACTCAATCACGAGCTGGCGAAACTGTTTCAATGAAAGTGAAAATAGAATTTCAGACTTTAAAGACACTGTCTTAGTTACTTTTCTCTAGTTGCTGGGACAAATATCTGACACTCAAAATGAAGGAAGGAAAGGTTTATTGAGCTCACAGTTACAGGAGGTTTCAGTCCATACTCAGCTGGCTCCAAGGCAGAGAGGCACATGGCAAAGAGCAGCAGCTCATGGTGGTGGAATAGCAACAATGGCGACAGAGGCCACCAGTCAGGGCAGCGGAACAACAGTGCAAGTCTGTCTTTCTCTCTCTCTTTAAATTACATCAGGCTCTCTGCCTTAGCCTATCTACCTCAGGCCGCACCTATAATTCCCAGCAGTACTCAGACCATAATCTCATCAGTACTAAAATAAATAAGCCCAGTGGATCATGAATCAAGTCTCAAACTCTAGAAGTCCCCACCCAATGATTTCATGAGGATTTTAGAGGACAACTAGACATAAACCATAACAGACATCATTGTAGCTAGGGAAGAGTTAAGAAAAGATCTCTTAATAACAACTAGGACACAAGAAAAAATAATTCAACATCTGCAAGATGATACAGAAATGAACAATATGAAACTAATAGGCATCAATGAGAAAGAAGGAGTCTGTACAAATGATATAAAAAGAATATGGGCAGAAGTAATAGCAGAAAACTTCCCAAATATGGGGAAACAATCTGACATTCAGGTAACCAAAGCATATAGAACTCCAAATAACATCAATCCAATTAAAACCACACCCAGACATATAATAATCAAGATACCAGAAATTCAGCACATGCATAGCATACTAAAAGCTGCTAGAGAAATGAAATAGATCACGTTTAAAGGAAAACCCATTAGAACAACAGCAGATTTCTCTTTACAAACCATCAAGTCAAGAAGAACACGGAGCAAAGCACTTCAAATCTTGCAAGAAAACAAATTCTAGCCCAGACTGCTATATCCTACAAAACTCTCATTGAAATCCAATGGAGATGAGCCGGGCATGGTGGCGCATGCCTGTAATCCCAGCACTCGGGAGGCTGAGGCAGGAGGATCTGTGTGAGTTCGAGACCAGCCTGGGCTACAAAAGTGAGCTCAAGGCCAGCCTGAACTGCATAGCAAGACCCTGTCTCAAAAAGACACACACACAAAAAAATCCAATGGAGAAGTGCAATACTTCCAGGACAAAGACCAACTAAAGAATTTCATGATGACAAAGCTAACCCTGTACAGTTTACTAAAAGATATTCTAGAAAGGGATAAAAATGACAATTTCATGCAAGAGGATAGAAAGAGCCTACCAAATAGGGCAACTAATTAAATTGAAGAGAAAAAGTGGTATACAAAAGCAGTCTTTCAATTATTCTTTTATATACAGCAGCAGAATATGTCTATCAGCATATTCTACAAATGCACTTCTCCTGCACCCTATGGGTCATGATTCTGTCTGAGTCTACAGGGTGAATATCAAGGAAATAGCAGTAACTCAGTCTCACAAGTGACACCTGGCCACCAGTAAACATCGTGGACACTGTCCATGCAAGCAACATACTAAAACTTTCTGTGATATCCTATCCCCAAACTGTTACAAGTTCTGATTATATATTTTCCATCCCAGTATTTATGTTATGTTTTATTGTTAGCAATTCTTTACTACCATGAAAACTTTTTCTTAGTTGATTTCTTTGTATATATTCACCTATTCAAATACTATGTGAGAATTCTGAATTGCTTCCAGATTCATACATACGATATGCAGCTGTCTGGCCTCTAAGTTGGAATCATGATTTGATTTGAGTTTTGAAATATTGTTTTGTAATATTTAATTCAATTTTAATTAATATTCAATTAATTTTCTCAATATTGTTTAATTAGACTTTTTGTTTTATGATTCATACTGTACCTCTGACTTACAATCTACTTATAAGACATGGTATGATATTTTCTTCTAGTATTAGAAACTTTAAAAAGAAAAAAAATATATATATGTATACAGAAGGATACATGTATATATAGATAGATATATAGCTACTTTGTTTTAGTTCATCCAGAATAAAAGTTTGTAGTAATATTGTTTAGGCAGGATACCAGATCTGTACCTTTTCTTCTCAATAACTACTACAATATGCATGGTATTAATTTTAACCATTCTAGTATTTTGTTTTGAAATTGTTTCATTGCTATTTTATATTTTTCTCATTAAAATGAATAAAAAAGAGAAAAAAATCACAGTGGATGCTACCAAAGTGAATATCATTATTGTTTCACACAAAGAACTATCAAATAAATATAAATAAAATGACCGGGTATTATACCTCTTTATGATATTATATGCTACTCCTACCAATACTGTACTCATATCCAAATTAATTATAAATAAAAGCCTAACTTTGATTTAAGAAAAATGAGATGCATTTCTTCTCTAGGAGCGGTCCTGAGGATGACAGGTTTTTGACACCAGGAACCTGACTCATGGAAGTGTGATGTTGCAAGTGAATTTTGAGGATTTCATGTCTATTGTGATTACACTCTAATACAGGAGTGTCTGCTAATGTTAATCTATACTTGCAGTTGCTTCCCAATACTAGCATTACTGCCTCAGCTCCAGCGCAGATAGTCAGGCATTCAATTCTCACAAGAGCACATGACCCACTTCCTTCACAAGTTCATTTTAGAGTATGTTTTGGCTTGCACGAAAACTTAATGCCTTGCTGAACTAATGGCAGGGGAAACTTTGGTGGTAGTATTAGTGACAGGAAATACAAAGCCTCCCTTGCTTGCTTGACATTCACTTTCTACTGTTCCTCTTGGTTTCTAACTGATCATGGACAGAACCGGTCTGTAGTCCAGGGGTGGGGATCCCTGATCTAGAGGATAAATACATAATACAATAATAGTATAAGTAGCCTTAAAGGCTGCTTTAGCATAAAATTATGCCTATAAGTACTATAACTTCCACAAAACAGTGAAGTTTATTTTTAAAGTCACAGCTTGCTGTACTCAATTCAAAGGGAAAGAGAAAAATCTAAAGCATCCCATTCTATTGAAAGAAGTGAATTCAGAACTTCAAACCTTCCCCCATGCAGTACTACATGAGCAGATGTTTAACTGGTACAATCTAGTTAACATTTATAAATAAAAATTGACCTTGAAAACTTCTTAGGAAACTACAGAGGAACAAATGCTTACAAAGTTATTTTAAAATTTATGAAGGAAAGAAGAAAAGAATGGAGGGAGGAAGAGAAAGAGTGAGAACCAAAGAAAAAGAATAAAAGAAAGAAATTTAACTTAGATTTTACCAAAAGTAAAAATTTGTCAAAAGGTATCTCAAATAATAAAAAGTCAAATCACAATTGGGAGAAAATATTTGCATGGACTTATGACCAGGGACTTGTATCCAATATACAAAAAGATTCCTATAACTTAATATAAAAAGTCAGGCAACTCAATAAAAATGTATAAAAGGCTTGAACAGATACCTTATAAAAGATGTATGAATGGCTGATATATATATATATGAAAAGACAAATATAATTAATATTGCTGGAAAAAATTAAAATCAGCAGGAAATGTTATCCATACCTCTATATTGTTTGCTGATTTTTCCATAATAACCAAACCATGAACCAACTCTACTGCTCATCTACAGCTGAATGGACAAACCGTGGTATATTTGTATGATGAGCTATTATTGGGTAACAAAATGTCATAAACTAATACATCCTCTGACACACATGAGTCTCCAAAAATTTATGTGGAGCTAAAGCTCAATGCAGAAGAGCATGAACTGCATGATTCCAATGAGAAGTTTTCTGTTTGTCACTCACTTAGGGACCCATCCCGACTACCAAGACATTAAACAAACACCTGACTATTCAAAGTTCTTCTATGTCCTTCTGTCACTTCCTCTCTGTCATTGCTGGCCCATTATTTGCTTGATAATGACTGCTCTTGCTGTCACTAAAAGTTAGTTTGTATTCCTTAGAAATTTTCATGGATGGAGTAATATAGGATGGTCTGCATTTTGTTTGGCTTTTTAGCATAATTCTTATTTTACATTTACCTGTTCTGTTGCATTATTAATACATTTGTTCTTTTGTATCAGTGAGTAGTGTGCTAATACGTGACTGCACCATCAGTTACCCATTTGCTGGTGACACTGTCAATATTCAGATGTTGGGCTAGGGATTTAGCTCAGTGGTAGAGTGCTTGCCTAGCATGCATAAGGCCCTGAGTTCAATCCTCAGTACCACAAAAAAAAAGAGAGAGAAAAATCAGATCTTGCAATTAAAGCTTCTGTGTGGTTGAAAACTGAGTTACTAAACAAGCCTTCTGTTTTGGTTTAGGGATTTATGGCGTTTGCAGCAGCACTGATAACTACAAGCTCTGTGCTCTTGTCATGTCGAGGTGTAGATGGCGGCTTGTATGTTTCTTGCAGAAGTTTATGCTTCTGCTTTTAGACCAGTGTCCCCTAATTCCGTCTGGCAGCCAGGGAAAACAAATCAACTTCGGGCTAGTGTTCTGTAGGTGCAAGTCATCACTCCAGTGCTATCTTTAAGAAATGGTGTGACCTTCAACAGTTTTCTTGGCCTGTTTCAGCTTCCCATTTTCCATCTATAAAATGGTCTGAGGTAAGAGGAACAATGAGTTTTCATTCCCTGACCAAGATGATGAGTCTTTATTTCTAATTTATGTCATATGTCACACATGTCAGTCTTTTTGGTGGAGCTTTTGGAAAGTGATGGCTCTCGTCATCTCAGTTCTCCTGTGGACCAAGCCTCAGAAATTTTGAAGGATGCATGGTAATTCAGTCCATCCTTGTTTCTTCCACTTTCCTCTGCTGTCTGCAAGGAATTGAGGTTTATGGCAGCTTTTACCTCCAGGATCCTCGAGGGATGGAAACAGGATAGGCCAGAGTGAGCAGAAATGATCTCTTCTGTGACTGCTTCATTGAGAATGATGGGCTCTCCATTTGTCTTTGTTGAAAGAGCCAATCAGCTGGCTGAAGACCCTGGCCTTTCTCACATTCTTTCCTGGCTGATCAGTGATTCAGAGAGTCCATTAAAATGCCTGGATGACCAGGAGCTCAATTTTCCCAGACGAAGCATTCTTGGCAGGGAAGAGGCTATTTCTCCTCTTTAGTAAGCCCTGAAGAGTCAGCATTTGAGGCCAGAGGGAGAGTACATCTTGGCACTTTGTATTAACCACGTTGGCACTGTTATTTGGTCCTTGTCCAGCCTGTATTAGGGTTTATGATTGTTCAGGCCTTGGTGAGTGACTGTGCTGATGGTCAAGAATGCTTGAGGAGTGCATTATGACTTCAGAGCTCTCTGCAAGACCACGTGGGAGCTATTTTTGGTGACTTCTTTCCTACAGGCTGAGGAAATTATGATTTCTTCTCCTAATGCATAGTTAGAAATACGGTGAAGTGATTTCTAAAATGTGAAGGTTGTAAAACATATATCAGAATTGTTTTTGGGTTATGCATGTTTCCAAGGAGTGGAACTGAAGGCTGTTGAGTGGGTTTGGCAGTGGATCTATTCCCCATGAACTCATAGAAATGCTGAAGGTGCTTCATAGCCCATGAAATTCCCATGCAAGAGACTAACAGTATTGCCAACTTCCCTCATTTCTTCTCTGTTCCTTATTTTCTATATTTGCTAAGGAAAATGCTCTTTTTAATATCTTCTGTCACCCAGTGCCTGATCCAGTTCCTTGCCTCCCCTCTCATGGATGCTGTTTCAACCTCTCCTTTCTCCCTATTTCCTGCCTTCATTTAATAACCACCATCCACCTGCAGAGGGTAGCTTCCAAGGGCTCCATACTCCTAGCTTCCCAGGGCTCTGTGCTGCTAGCCTCCCAGGGCTCCATGCTCCTAGCTTCCCAGGGCTCCATGCTCCTAGCTTCCCAGGGTGCTGTACTCCTAGATTCTGAGGCACTGTACTCCAGTGTTCTCTGTGACCTTCACTCCTCCTTGGTGTAAGAACATCAGAATCACAGCTGTCACTTCTGACTCATCTCAAGTCAGTTCTAGCCATGTAACAACAACAATAGTAAAAAAAAAAAAAAAAAAAAAAAAAGCACAGCTACTTTAACTGAGCACATACTATTGTTCAAAAGTGTGTGTTGGTTCCCTCCAAACTCTACAAGACCACAAGGCTTGTACTCCTATTATTGTATGAATCAGGAACCAAAACACAAAAGCTAATGTCCAGAATTAAAAGTAAGGGGCAGAGTCAGAATTCTGCCCAGAGCCCATTAGTCTACAGAGCCTATTGATTTTTTTTATGACATCAAAATGTTTCTCTCTGAGGTAGATGTCTGAGTCAGCATTCCCACTGCTGGAGCTCAATTCCCAGCACCCACACCTTGGAAGAGGAGAGATTTGACTGAGCTCATGTTTCAGGAAATTCAGTGCATGGTCAACTGGCTCCAGGACAGGAACTCAGAACAGAACTTCTAGGTGCAACAGAGCTATGTAGTTCATGGTAGGCAGGAAGCAAAGGAGGGAGAAAAGAAGCACCAGAGAAAACTCAGCCACAGACACAGACCCCCCAGGGCCATCCCTCCACAGCCCTCCCAAATACACTCAGACATGGGCACCACTAATCATACAAGCTAATCCGGTGGAGTTTTCATCCTAATCTCCACAGTGGGCCTTTTGTAATTCATAGATTACTAACCAAATACCCATATGGGCCAAATAAGAATATGCCAAGCCGGGTGTGGTGGTGCAGGCCTGTAATCCCAGCACTCGGGAGGCTGAGACAGGAGGATCGATGTGAGTTCAAAACCAGCCTGGGCTACAAAAGTGAGCTCAAGACCAGCCTGAACTGCATAGTGAGACCCTGTCTCAAAAAGACCAAAAAAAAAAAAAAAAGAATATGCCATAGAGAATGATGCTGAAATGTCTTCCCAGTGGAGATAAGTTTATTTTCCGAGCAAAGTTTGACAGACCATGAAGGGCATTCATGTATAATAAGTGAAGAATGTTGGAGTTTCCTTAATTTGTCTATATTTAAGAAGTAAGCATTGCACTGCAAAGTTAACCCCTGTAGATAAATTATAGATTTCGTCAGGTAGAAAAAACTTTCACATATAAGGCATCTTACAGAACTATAATCATAATGCATTATGTAATTAGATTAAAAGATTGGTATATGTGGGACAATCGATATCATTCAACAAGAGAAAATATTTCTAATCAGACTTCAACAAAAGGCATAGAAAGATTTAAAACAAAAATCAACAAATAGAGCCCAAGTGTGGCTGAGTGCCACAGAACTGTCCAGTATGTGAGGCTCTGAGGTTGAGCCCCAATAAAAACAGACATAACCACAAATAAGTGACTGTAGATGTATCTTCCTCATCTGAGTGAGAATTACCAAGTACCTTGGAGGGACCTCAAAACTGTACCCTGAAGGTGACATGCTGTATTTTATGCAGCAATTCAAGTGTATCTTCACCCCCTATCTAGATTTTGCATACACAATATGTTTCAGAAATATTCTATTAATAGCTAACCAAAAGGTAATGATAATGCAATCTCTAAGACTATTTTTATGGCAGTTTACACAGAGGTAGCTGTGCTTTCTTAGAAGAGTTCCTACTCAGCATATTCTGGGGTAGGTCAGACTGTCCTGTCCAGGCGGCTTTCAGAGGTGACCCATTCAGGGGGAGAGTTTACTGATGAGCTTCTTTGGGACGTGGATTTGGCATCAAGCTCTAACCTTGATTCCTGAACCCACAAGACAAACTTGCTGGGGAAGAGACACTGTTTAGTATATATCAAAAGAATATTTGCATATTCCATGGTGTACAGGATCTAATAACAAGAAGTATTTGCTTATCTTGCTCCCGGTATCCAATGCATATCTCCCACAAGGTGGACAATAACATTCTATGAGGTCTTTTTGAGTTTTATGAATATATGTGGGTTTGTATTCTTTTACCTTACTAAATCCAACCCTGGGTAGAAAGCACAAACACATTTTTGTTCACCTCTTTACCTTCAGCCTCTTTAAACCAAGGACAAATCTGATTCTTAGATATTTGTAAAGCTCCAAATCAGACTTAGAAAACTGACCTATTGTATTATCTCCCCTATGTTGCTCAAAGCCACCCTAAATTGACTTAAAATTGTAGTTAAAATAGTATTTGCTATGCAAATTCAGCATCAAGACTCAGATTAAAAAGCCACTTTGGTATGATATACATCTTAGGGCTGCTACCGATCAATTCATATTGGATACATTTATTCTTTGGGAAAGCTTATTAACATTAATTTACTAACAACGTGCCCCTCATTTATAGTCGATGATGTATCTGAAGATGGAAGTAACTACACAGTATCTAAAAGTTAAAATTTATCTAAGGAAATAAGGCAAAGTTTTAAATTATTCTTTGTTATGGTTTGTGTCTAATTGTACCCCCTAAAGCCTCATGCAGTCATGGGATGCACTTCTAGATTTTCTGATTAGTTCACGATCCAATTCTGGGATTCTGGGTACGAGTGCTGCTGGGATTATGGGTATGACTGCTACACTCACGGATAGCCTGAATGCTATGGATGGGAAGGAGACAAGCTTGCTTTCTGCCTCAGTTCCTATAGCCGCCACTCCTCCCTTTTTGCTCATTCTGTGTTGCTGTTTTCTGCCACTATGAGTAGCTGCCCTCTGTCCTGTGTCACCCTGCCTTCGAGCCAGCTGATTATGGACTAAAACCTCCACACACTGTGAACTAGATAAACCTCTCCTTCCTTAATATTGGGTATTGGGTATTTTGTCCCAGCAGTGAGAGGAAAGTAACGGAGACACTCTTCAATCACCTTCCACGGGACCTCTGACTCTGACCTTTGGGCTTGCACCAGTCTGCTCCTTCCAGCTGTCTCACTCGGCTTCTACCTCCACTAGTAGCTGGAGCACTCCAACTCTGCATCGAAGAGCTCCCATCCTCCAAACAGTCAACTGGAATCAAATGCTTCTTCCATTGGGCTTGCTGGCCATTTCTTTTCCTTGTTTACAACTTATGATGTTAACTTTCTCAGGAAACAAACTAAACTAATATCTCACTATCTAGTAAGTGCACTGAAGACAAGGAAGACGAAATATTGAGCATTTCTTTATTCTACCAGGCCCTGGTATGAATCAGGTAGATTAAGTTAAATGCAACTTTTAATTTAACAAAAGTCCATAAAGAAGAATTGTCAGACAAGAATTTGCAATTTGTAGGGTCACCACATTCTACTAAAGTATTACCTAAGCGCTTAACAGATTATCCTTGGTTTGTTAGTTGCTTTACTTTGTATAAACCACAAAATCTATAAAGTCAGCTCTTGCCATTTGAAAATTCCACTGCAAATATAATAATTGCATACTCCAAATTGTCCTGTCATTGAAAAGGCTGTTTCCAAAAGTGAAACATTTATAATAGTCCTAACAAGTATTTTTTCCGACAGTTTTTGTCTTCTCCAGTTTACTCTCTTCTTAAGTTGCAATCTCTTTCTTAAAAATACAGTGTGGCTCTAACACTGGCCATGGACAGAAGCTTTTCATTAGCAACACCATTTCTTCACCCAGTTGGGCTAAAAGAGACTACAATTATTATTTTGCTAGGCAGGGCCATAGGTATGTGGAGGTTAAGAGTCATACTGCCCCAATTTTTACTTTTCACTTTCCTATGGATATCATTTCAAAAGACTGAATTTTCCATCATTGTTCATTAATTTACTTTGAGCTTTTCTCAGCTGTCAACAATTCTGTAAGGGGCTTTGTTCTCTCTGGAGTTCCACTCCAGACTCCTTTCTCCTTCCCTAGCTTCGCATTGCCAGCTCTATTTAACTACTTCTCAGGTGTGGCTCGTGTGAGCTCTCCACCTGGGTATCCTCCAACTTCTGGAGACAGGTTTACAACAACAACAAAAAAACATTTGTTCATTTATGTATTTGGTACATGGTCTTGCTACGCAGCTCACACTCATAGTGATCCTCCTGTCTCAGCCTCCCCAGCTCTGGAATTACAGACATATGCCACCAAGCCTGGTTTCAGTAGGCAGCATGGTGCACCCAGGGTTCCAGGGCCTGCACAGCATGCAGTACCAGGGATCGAACCCCAGGCCTTGAGTTTCCCAAGCAGACACTTAGACCGCCAAGGTATCTCCTATCCTGAGAGATACTATTGTGATAGTCACAATGCGTAATATTTTTGACATCTCCTAGGAAGAGTCCAGTATTTCTATACGTACAGCCTATCATCTTCAGGACAATTAGCCCAGAAAAAAAAAAAAAAAGTTTGAATCCCAAATGTCAATAATCCTGCTCTAGTTACACTTTCATGGTCAGCAGGAACCATTCAGTCATTTTCTGTGTGCTTGCTTTACAATAACCATTGCCTGCGACTATTCCTGTCTAGTCTTTCTATTCAAGTGCTTGGGTTTCTTGTTAGGATTTCTCATAGAGAGCACAGCTTCCTAATTCTTGAATACCTGGAAGTTAAGGCTTTGGTCCTAGTCTTAGTATCTGTGTCACTTTATTTTCTTACACTTTGACTTTTCCTTCCAGTAGCTCCTTTAAAGGTTGAAACCAATAATATGCACTGTAACAACCGTGATTGAATTCCAGTCATTTTGCTTTGTGAAATTCTGTATAATTTTTAATCGTCTTTTTTACTTTACTATTTTTTTTTGCATTTTCTTAAAAGTTTTTTTAGAAAGGCAAACAACAACAACAAAATACCCTCACAATAATGTGCCACTGAAATAAATGCCACTTCTTACCTAGAGAGAACTTGTAACACCATGCTCATAAGCTGACAGGTCCTTGCTATTGCCTTTTACGTTCGCTGGATTTTCTCATCTTCATTCTGAAGACAATCTTAGTCCATTGCCTTTTGCTAATAATACAGTACCACAGGTTGTGTAAGTTGAAAGAAAATAGAGGTTTTGGCTCACAGTTCTAGAGATAGAAGGTCAAGGGACTACGTTTGGTGATGACCTTCTTGGATGAATCTGAGAGTAGCACAGGGCATTACATGGTGAAAAAATAAGGCAGCACATGTCTGGGCATCTTCTGGTCCTGTTTTTCCTATAAGGCCACCAACATCAGTATATTTTATGCCAAGAGCCAAGAGTGAGCTCAGCTTCCCTACATTGACAACTTGCACTGTGTTTTTTCTGATCTCCACAGTAAACCAAACAAATAAAAGAGAAATACAGATTTATTATATTTCAGCCAACTCTTATTTATGTGAATCAATTTTGTGAATTTTGTATAATTAGCGATTGACCTCTCACAAAAGCTAGGGATAGTATTTGAATGCTACTTGTTTAATAGCAGAAACAAGAGTGCTGTTTTTCTTTTCATTCATTTTAATGAGAAAAAAGATAAAATAGCAATGAAATAGTTTCAAAACAAGTTAGTAGGATGGTTACAATAATTAATACCTTGCATGTTGTTGTCTTCATAGTAGTTATTCAGAGGACAAGAAGCAGGCCTGATATCTTATCTAAACAATATTAGTACAAATTTTTATTCTCAGTGAACTAAGAGAAAGTAGCTGGATATCCATCCTATCTATCTTGTGTGTGTGTGTATATATATAATTTCCTTTTTGTCTTTTTAAAGTTTCTAATACTAGGAGAAAGTACCATACCATGTTTTACAAGTAGATTGAAAGTAAAAAATATAATATGAATCATAAAACAAAAATCATAATTAAATAATATTCATAACATTGATTAAATATTAATTAATTAAAATTAAATATTTCAAAACAATATTCTAAAATTCAAATCAAATTGTGAATCCAAATTAGAGGCCAGAATGTTGTGTAACATATGTACAAATCTGTGATCAATTCAGAGTACTTGCATAGTATTTGAGTAGGATAATATATAAAAAATATCAAGTAAGAAAAAGTTTCCATGATAATAAAGAATTACTAAGAATAAAACATAGTATAAATACTAGAATGGCAAATATATGACCAGAACTTCTAACAGTTTGGGAGTAGGATATCACACACAAAGTTCTAGTATGTTGTGGACGTGGACAGTGTCCATGACACTTACTGGTGGCCAGGTGTCACTTGTGGGACTGAGCTACTGCTATTTCCTTTATATCCACTCTATACATGCAGACAGAAACATGACCCATATGGTGCCAGAGAATACCGTTTATAGAATGTGCTGATGGAAATGTTTTGCTGCTGTATATGAAAGAATAGTTGAAAGACTGCTTTTGTATACCACTTTTTCTCCTGTGTTTAATTGTTTGTCCTATTTTGTGGGCTCTTTCCCTCCTGCTTCATGGGGGTATGGTCATTTTCATCCCTTTCTAGAATATCGTTTAGTAAATTATGCAGAGTTGGCTTTGTCACCATGAAATTCTTTAGTTGTTTGTCCTAGAAGTATTTCACTTCTCCACTGAACTTGAAAGAGAGTTTTATAGAGTGAATCAGTCTGGGTTGAAATTTGTTTTCTTGTAAGACTTGAAGTACTTTGCTCCATGCTCCTCTTGACTTGATGGTTTGTAAAGAGAAATCTACTATTACTCTGATGGGTTTTCCTTTAAATGTGATCTGTTTCTTTTCTCTAGCAGCTTTTAGTATACTGTTGCAGTGCTGAATTTCTGGTATCTTGATTATTATATGTCTGGGTGTGGTTTTAATTGGGTTGATGTTATTTGGAGTTCTATATGCTTTGGTTACCTGAATGTCAACTTGTTTCCCCACATTTGGGAAGTTTTCTGCTATTACTTCTGCCCATATTCTTTTTATATCATTTGTACAGACTCCTTTCTGGTTGATGCCTATTAGTCTTATGTTATTCATTTCTGCATTGTCTTACAAGTGTTGAATTATTTTTTCCTGCATCCTAGTTGTTATTAAGAGATCTTTTCTTACCTCTTCACTAGCTACAATGGTGTCTTTGAGGTCTGAAAGTCTCACTTTCACTGAAACAGTTTTGCCAGCCTGTGATTGAGGATTTAATTTCCTATAAGCACTTTGAATCTGCTTCATGCATTCTATTGGTTTCCTGTGTTGCTCATTCAAGGATTCCATCATTTTTCTATTCTCCTCTATTTTCTGTTAGTGTGTTCTTTAAAAACACGTAGTACTTCTTTCATTATAGTTATCACTTCTTTTTTTTCTGATCGGATTTCCTCTAGACCTTTCCACAGTTGTTTCTTTACTTCAGATGCTATTATTTCAGGGATTTCAAGTGTGGGATTTCCAATTTCTTCTATGATATTGTCTCCTGCATTTGTTCTGGGTGGTCTTGGGGTATGAGAGTGCATTTTGCTCCTTCTCTTTGTCATTTTGTATAACCCTGCCTTCTAACTTTTGGTTTAGAGCTTTGGTAGTGTTCTTAGCTTAGCACCAAGTCCAGATCTACCAAGTTCGCAGTTGTTTAGGTGTGTGTGGGTTGCGTCTGGCTTCTGAGCTCCACTTGTTCCTGCTGCAGCCCTCAGAGATGAACCTGCTGTGCCATTCTGACAAGATGTTTTGCTCCTGGATCAGCTGGGTGGGTCTTGTCTCTAGTCTCTCTACAGGGAGTTCTGACCCAGTTTTCCACACTGGGCCTGTCTGATGGATGAAGTTCCACTCACATGCCAGTCTTTGTTGCTGGGTGGAATGAGTTTCCAGGGAGTCCTGAGAGATCTCACTCACACACTGGAACTGGCTGTTGGGTCTTGAATTTATTCTTAGTAAGCCCTATTTCACTGGATGAAGGGCAAAGTAGAGACACCTTCTGGATTCCTAAGGGGAAATACAGCCACATGGATGCTTTTGGAGGCTCTAGGCCTTTGGGTTTCAGCTTTACTTTAACCTAAAATGCTGTATGTATGTTACATTTTTCTTGACTGACTCTCATAGTGCTAATCTGTGGCCTGACATTTGTATTAATTCTCAAAAGTTCTCATTCACTCTTTCCAAGTAGTTCATTAGTTTCATTTTTATTCTCTTTTCTGTACTATCAGTTACCTACATGTTAGACATTAAAAATTTCTCATATTTCCTTGCACTAATTTTTCTGCTTACCTACTTTTTAGTTCTTTGAGATATGGGTAGGTATTTTACTTGAATCTGTTTCCAACTAATTGAATCTTCAATGATTTCTGAACTATTTAATTCCATCTTTGAGTATGAATTTTAATTATGACATATTTTAGTTCCACAGTTGTCCTTTTTTAAGGTTTGCAATTAGCTACTCAACTGTCTCATTTTTTTCCTTTTGCACTTGAATAATTATTCAAATATTTTTGAAATACATGTCTGACAAATGCAGTCTCTCAATTCTCTGTGGCTATTGACTACTCCACATTTTGAGTTTATTTTTCTCAGAAATTTGGCAAAGATTGATTTTTTTCTGTCTTCAGTCTTTTAAATCAGACACAGATTTACTTTGAATAAAGCTGATTTGAGGAGCACACACAGGCTGAGCACAAAGCATAAGGTTAAATCCGGCAACTCCCAGAGATGAGGAGAAAGTAGACTGAGTAGGCGTCTTTGTAGGGAAGTTGATTGGTTCGAGGTGATTACCTATGAGATCAAGGTCGAAGTCTTTACCTTGCAAAAGTGAGAATGATTTACAGTAGGAACTATGCAGCACAGTTGATAACTGCCTTTAGTATAGCGTTATGGTCTAATGTCTCACCAAGGTATCATACTTTTGGAAGACCATTGGCACACGGGGTGCCACACTTATCATTGGGTTGGGGGTATCTTCTCCCCCTATACCACAGGGTGGGTGAGGGAACAGTACATCTTGTTCTGGCACTTCTTCCCCTCTCTGCTTCCTGTCTACCAGGGGATGAGTTGCTGTCTACCCATCAGGCCCTTCCACTGCACTGCTTCTGTCTTGGAGCTGGCCACCTGTGGACTGAATCCTCTGAAGACCAGGAAGCCTCTCCCCACTTTAAGTTGTGCATGTTGAGTTATTTTGTCTCTAATGAGGAAGAGAGGAACACACAGAGCAAGTTCAGCCTTTACTGGACAACCTACATCCACTTAAATTAAATACATTAATTGTTTTCTATTACAGTGTGGAATAGATTTCTTAAAAACAAACTCTTTAGTGACTTTATTGGCACACACTACAGTGACATCACAATCATTTCCACTATAACAGCAGAAATTACCTCCTTTTATAATTATTTCCTTCATATGAGTTTTGTTCTTGATTTGCTTGTCTTTTTCCACAAGTTTGAGGGTCAACATTAGGTCGCCTAATTGAGCTCATTCTGTTTTCTGATATGAGAATTTAGCACTATAAATTTCCTTCTTAGGACTGCATTCATTGAATCCCTTAAGTTCTAGTGTAGTGTACCAGCATTATCATTTAATTGTAGATAATTTTTAATTTGTTCTTTAATCTGTGTTCAGCACCTGGTCTCTTCATTACTGGACTATAGTAACGTTTATGATCCGGGACACTTATAGTGTTGTTAGGCAAAGGACAAAATAATGACTACAACATATATGACATCCTGGTTAGTGTAGTGTGATTCACAATAACAATAGCATCAAGCACAGCCTACAAACTGAAAATCTATGGTACCTATTAATTTGGTAATTTTAACCATAGGAGCAAGCTCTACAGTTATATTAAAAAAGTGTAATGTATACCAAACACTTGCATGTAATGAATTTTTGTTTATTAGGGTGATTTTTACCACACGTAAGAGAGGGATAGGGGACCAAGGGATAGAGGATTGACAAGTGAGGAAAATGTAGTAGAAGCAAGGTTGGAGGGTGTGGGATGATCACTCAAGTTTTGGAAAACCAAAGAAGAGCACAGAGAAGAAGAATAAGAGAGAAAACAAAAGAATACTGAAGAAAAACTAGAATGAGAAGTGACGATATTCACTTACATGACAACATCATAAAATCAAGAGAAATAGTTGTGGAAAGAGAGAAAGAAACTGAATAGAAAAAAAGAAAGACAAAGGCTAAAAAAACCCAATAAAACAAAAAAACAAACAACCCCAACTACGTTGTAAAAAGAAAACCAGTCAGACAACGAGGATAACGTAAAGTAATAAATCTCCTTGGGTGTTCACAGTTGTGTTGCTGTTCAAGTTGGGTCCCAGCAAAGTGCCATACAATCCTGCCAAGTTTGTGGTAGGATTTGTGCTGGCTGTGGCGTGATATTCACCTCAAGATGTGGCTGCTGGGGCAGATCTTCAGCTGCCAGCATTCTAGATGTCCACTTCTTGCCCCCCGACCATCTCTGCAGCCATCTCCCTGTTGCTTTAATGCCCTCGGGTGTGGAAAGCCTGGAGCTGCTTCAGCCCTAAACACCACTGGCTCCTTCTGGACCTTGCACAACTCCCTCTGTTCTGTGCCACTAACTCCTCTACACGCCGGTCATAGGGCTGTTCTCACTATCAGCTAAGGCTGCCTGCCAGTTTGTACCACTAGGCTAAAGCCACTGTGCTGGTTGCAGACCAGTGGGCCACTTCCAGTCCTTTGTATTTAGAGCTAAATCTAGCTTCTGGCAGCCACAGGGGTGGACTCTGGGTTGTCCCAGCATCTACCTCTCACAGAGTTTCCTTCAGCCTGCTTCCCAACTGCTTGTAGCCTGTGTGCCTGGGTGGCTCTTTCCTCATTCCTCTCTGGAACATTGGTAGTGAAGTAGAACCTCACTGACAGTGTCACAGTGTGATCTGGGACTGCTCTGCTGCTGGTCACATTGCTGCCGACCCTCCCAGAATCATTTGAAATGACACGGCAGCCCTGCCCACCTGCTTCTGTTCTGTGTGCCTGTGCCAGAACATTACTGAGGCTTGCCTCCCTCACCAATCGCTGGCTCTGTGGGGCTCCTCAGGAAACAGCCTCTCATCTGTGCTGCTTCCGGTTTTCACTACCTTCCCTGCATCCACCACCCCACTGGGCCCTGTGCCACATCTTCATTGATTTTAATGTCCAGTCTTTTCATTCTTTGTAAACACTAAGAATTAAAACTGAGCTGGTTACAGTAAACTTCATAAATATCACATACCTCCATAATTAAAATTATTTATGGTAAGGAGTCATACTAATATCAGAGAAAATTTATCCCCAAATTGTTACAGTTCATATTAATCAACGCAACATGCTTATTAATTGATCCCATAGGTGTAATTATAGGTCAGCCTGATCTTAGTGTCTATTGTTTGGTTTAACTAAATTAGAAACACAGCACTTACAGAATAAATAGACCCCAGTGGTGCAGCCATTCAAGTATGGGCATAGCCCTGCAGCAGCTACAACACAAGCTCAAATCTCAATTCCCACTGTGAGAATAAAGCTCATTTTCATCCAAATGTGCTGGTGGAGGTTGTCAGACGCGACACCTTTCAGTAAAGATCTTCCAACCCAACGGCCAGCAGAGAGCCAGCAGCAGAGACGGAAGAAAAACCTTCAGGAGTTCTGCTGAGAAAATGTCTCTACTCGTTAGAATACTGGATTTTCTCACCCTAAAAGTTATTCGTGAGCTTCCAGTGTTTGAGGATAAACTCCTTAGGCGGAAGTTTTCTGTGGTACTTAACCAATCTCATAATTCATTTTTTTAAGTTAGGAAAGATTTTATTGCTAATAATAAGAAGGAAAGGGCTGGCCAAAGAGCTCAGCAGATTAAAGCACCTGCAAGCAGGCACAGAGGCTAGGGATTTGATTCCTGGGTCTGCCATGCTAGCCCCGCCCCCAGGGCATGCTGAGACGGCAATTGAGCCTGGGCATGGTGGTGCATACCTGTAATCCCAGCTCTTGGGAGGCTGTCAACAGGAGGTTCACTACGAGTTCAATCTAGTAGTGAGACCCTGAACACCTTGTAGACCCTTCCCTAAAATAAAATAAAATAATTGTTTTTGTTTTATTTATTTTTATGGCCGGCTCAGCCTGCCCTGAGGGCAGGGCTGGTGCAGCATGTGGTGCCGGGGATCAAACCATGGTCCCTGCAGCCACCCAAATTTTCCTAAGCAGGCACTTTAGACCACTGAGCCATACTGCTGGGCCCAATAAAACGAAATTTTAAAGAAGGAAAATAGCTCTTGCATTTCCAGAAAGAGTCCCAAACTGGGCGGCTGCACAGTCCCCAGTTTAGAGTTAGTTATAAATAAACAGAGCATAGAAATTGCTCAAATATTTACGGTCACCTATGACTGGGGGCAATGTGCGTTTAACATGATCAATTGCAAGTCAGGCTTCTAACCCTGATTCTCCACAGATAGCATTTTCAGGAAACTAGGATTGCAGAAGGAACTTGTTAATTAGAGCTATAATTTCCCCAAAACTCAGGAACTTTGTGGGGAATATCTGCACCTCCCTTTATTAGAAGATAGACTGCACTCCATGTTGCCAGAAAAAAATTCATGCTTGGCCCCAAGTGACACAGCATTGTGTATTCTGCATTTGTATCCATATGGCTGATGGTGCTACTTTATCTCAGGCCTTTCTACAAGCTAGATGCCTTACTTAGAAGTTAACTAAACAAACTGTTTTCTACATTTCTCCCCTCTGCAGAAGAATCCTTAATTACTAGTAAGGGAAAACAGGAGAAGACTCAATCTAGCTGCTTCATGATGAAAACGGTAGACATAGGAGAGATGGCGGTCAGCAGTTTTCTCCAGAGATCCAGGCTACGGTGATGTGGATAGAAGTCATGTTGAGAGTTAGCAGTTATGGACTCTCTTCAAAGGAAAACCTTTTGGAGTTTGACAATCTCAAGGTGAGGAGAAAAATAATTCATCCAAAGAGTAAGAATACATGGTCCAAATATAAGAATAAAAAGAAAAATCCAAAGTTCTGCACTGTTTTTAAGGGGTTGAAATGGAAATTATAATCAGCTGGCTCCTAGGCCCATCTGTTTATGGAGGCTTTCTATAAGGCTGATGTTTTCTCTTGTTAAGATAGTCTTCACCAGATGTGAATTCTTTATCTCATGACAGCAAATTTTATTTATCAGTGCACAAATCCTGCTAGGTATACATCTAAGAGGATGTCTCTGTGGGTCTGAAAGACAATATGAGTTGTGAAATTTAAAAATCACTATTGAACTTGCATAGCTGTTACTTTGGCTTTCTAGTCTTATTGAACCATAACTGGTTAATGACAGATGTAGCTGGAGACTGTCATCAGGGGCCAGTGTAGTGATCAGAGCCCCTTCTCTATGTCTAGACTATATTGTTATCACTCTTTTATATATCTTTCAGTTATACTTTGCTTTTGGGTATTTAAGACAAGCTAAAGTGAGATCTGTGTCGATCAAAATTAGCCTTAAGGATCTTCAGCGGTTACTTTTGGAGCCATGTACAAAATTTCTCACCTCCTCTGTCAATGTCATTGTCTACCAGGATGGGCCAGAGTCCTGTTTGACCAAGTGGCTTCCCATGGAAGCATGGAAGATGCTTCTCTCTTTAGTGACCCTCCTCTGAGCACAAAGTAAAAACACAACCTACTGGAATTTATGGGATGCGAGGAAAGCAGATTTAATGCAATCCCTATCAAAATACCATCAACATACCTCACAGACCTGGAGAAACCATTCCTAAAATTTATCTGAAACCAGAAAAGACCTGGAATTACCAAGACAATCCTGGGCAACAAAGATGAGGCAGGAGGCATTACAATTCCTGACCTAAAGTTGTACTACAGAACTACCATGATAAAGTCAACATGTTATTGGCAATAAATAAATAAATAAACCTGAGGAATAATGGAATAGATTAGAAGATGCAGAGGCAAATACAAACACACTCAGCCATGTTATTTTTGACAAAGGGGCCAAGCATGTTTACTGGAAGAAAGATAGCCTCTTTAACAAATGGTGTGGGAAAAACTGGCTCTACACATTTCAAAAACTAAAACTTGATCCAGGTCTATCACTATACACTAAACTAAAGTCAAAATGGAATAAAGATCTAAGTATTAAAAGAGAAACAGTAAATCTCCTAGAGGAGAAAGTCAGAGTAAATCTTGAAGACATCAGGGTACACAAAGAGTTCATAGACAAAAATAAAAATGCACATATAACACTTGAAAGAATCAACAAATGGGACCTCCTCCAGCAGAGAGATTTTTTTTTTTTTACGTCAAAAGAAATTACCAACAGAGTGAAAAGACAACCCACAAATTTCAAAAACATTTTAACTAATAGGTATTCAGACAAAGGTCTTCTATCTAGAATTTATAAAGAACTCAAAGCCATTAGGGTCCCAAAATTCAAAGATCCAATCCAGAAATGGGCATCTGAGATGAACACACACTTCTCTGAGAAAGAAATTCAACAAGCCTATAAATACATGAAGAAATGCTCCACATAACTAGCCATTCCTGAAATGAAAATCAAAATAACACTTAGATACTATCTCACCCCAGAAAGAATGGCTACCATAAAGAAATCAACCAACAACAAATATTGGAGAGGCTGTGGGGAAAAAGGAACACTTCTCCACTGCTAGTGGGAATGCAGACTGGTGCAACCATTATGGAAAACAGTGTGGAGACTCCTTGAAAAACTAGAACTGAAAGTCCCATTCAATCCAGCTATCACCCTACTGGGAATTTTCCCAGAAGAACTGAAAACATCATAATATAGTTATATCTGTGCACTTATGTTTATAGCAGCACAATTTGTGATAGCCAAATCCCAGAAACAACCAAAATGCCCATTCTGAAGAATGGTTGAAAAGATGTGGTATTTTTATATGATGGAATTTTACTCAGCTATAAAGAATGATAAACTAGAAGACTTCATATATAAATGGATGTATCTTGCACATATATTCATAAGTGAAATAAACCAGACCTACATGTGCAAATATTGTATATTTTCCCTAGTGTAAGGACTCAGAAGAAGAAATATAAAATGGAAAGGCGGGCCTGGCAGGATGGCTCAGTGGTCTAAAGCACCTGCTTAGGAAAACTTGGGCAGCTGCAGGGACCGCGGTTCAATCCCCAGTACCACATGCTGTGCCAGGCCTGCCCTCAGGGCAGTCTGAGCTGGCCATAAAAAAATTAATAAATAAACAAACAAAAGTTCTGAAACAAGAAAAAATAATTTAAAAAATAAAATAAAATGGAAAGGCATAGCACAGCTAAATGGAAATCAAAGACTTAGGGGATAAACAATGAAGTACCTGTAAGCAGAAAAGATAGGAAGCATAGCAGGGGCAAAGCCATGCACTTGCATACACAGGATAAATTACATAATGGTTCTAGGAACCTCCAAAATGTTGTTGACACTGAGGATAGCAATGTGTAATAGTGAAAATATTCTTGGAATGCCTGTCATTCTGGTCTTTTAGATGTATGCTGCTTCTAATGTAATTTCAGTTACTGCTATACTCTCTTTCAAGTAAATGGTTGGTTTACAAGAGAATAAAAAAGGTTATTAAATGGGAGTAAGAGACTAGAAAAAAATACCATAGGTTGAGAGGCTACAATTTTTTATATACTTAGATTTCTAAATGTCTGTGTAAAAATGTGTAACTGCTTTTATCATATTCTATAGAGATTTACTAAAATATCAATGATTGATAGAAAATACCAATTCCAAGTTAAGTCTAAAATGTTTGATGCTCAGAAAGATAGTGATGTTATGCTCAAGTATTTTTGTTATAGAGTAATAGTATCACTAAGCTTTTCTTCTGGAGGGCTAAGAATATAAGTTTACAGACTAAAAATTAGAGAAAAAGAAGGGCTACAAGGATAGCCAATATTTTGGCCCTAGCTCTTCAAGGTCAGTGAGGACTCTGGACATAAGAGAACCTGTGCTATAACTCAGTGGTTTCCCAAATTTTCTGTTCAAGGAGATTATGGGGCTACAGAGGAAAGGTATTGAAGATATATAGTGTGCCAAAGGAGAGTCACCTAGAGACAAAACTTTCTCTCAGGACTTCACAGAGAGCAAACTGGTCAAGCAATGGCCGTAACTCATCCAGGTGGCTGATACCAACAACAGTTCTACAAAGCACTGTACCAGGTTCCAAAGTAAATCCTGTGGAGATTTGACTGACCTTGAGAGATACAGATGTTACATGTTTTGCTATCCAGGTCTTGCTTAAACTTCCCCTTAACCATGCAGCAGAAAAGTTTAACTGCAAAGCATAAAATGGAAAGCTAGATTGGAATACTGAGCTGTTAAAGGCTTAAATCAACAGCTTCACAACATTGGCAGTTTTACTAATAACACACTGCAATTATTCAACATTGGATTATGTATACAACTACTTTCCCTTATTTCAATGAGAAGAAAATTTTTGTACCAAGAATGATTTGAAAAATTATAATGTCTACACCCTGTGCTCTGTATAACTAACAGGAGGACAACAATATGCATTGTATCAAATATTGGAAATGTACTAATGTGTTTTGAAACTGTCATATTGTTATTTCTTTTTTTTTTTTTTTTTTGTCTTTTTGAGACAGGGTCTCGCTATGCAGCTCAGGCTGGCCTTAAGCACGCTTTTGTAGCCCAGGCTGGTCTCGAACTCACACTGATCCTCCTGCCTCAGCCTCCCAAGAGCTGGGATTACAGGCGTGCACCACCACGCCCAGCGTGTTATTTCTTATTAAAAGTAACAGCAAATAAAAAAAAATATCTGAAAAACAAGGGAAAGCCAGAGGTTTGAGTCTGACATAAGATGCTTCTCTTCACATAAGAAGCTAGCCTAGAAATCATCAGTGTGAGATTTGCTTGAAGTTTTGCATTGCTGAAGACCTGTGTACCTGGGAAGCATGAATACATTTAACATGCCATAAAGTTAACAATAAATACAGATGTTTGTATGTATTTATTGAGTTTTTATTCTTCAGGCCACACTGAGACTCCTTTATCAGGTTTTACAGTGTGAACTATCAGGATGAAAATTAAAATATATCTTTAGAGCTCTTGTAAAGTTAAACAATGATGTTCATGACCATGAATAGACTCAGCATACAAGTGTAGCTCATTGAAAGAATAATAAAATGTTTGTTTAATTAAAGCCAATAGATGTAGGCCAGGTTTTAAATGGCAGAACCAAATTTAAAAGGCGGCCATATATTACTTACTTTATCCATCCAAGGTCTAGATGACTCCTGTATAACAGTACCTGTTAGTTACTTTGAGTGCATTAATCTTATCTAGTGTTCATAAACCTAGCTATGAAGCATAGTTTCACAGCATATCTTAGTTTTAGGTGTATCTCTAGTCCTATATATATAGATTGTACCATAAACTAAGCTAATAATTATTCATTTAACCAAGCATAAACTGAATATTGGGAAACATTTTTAAAGACATTTAAATGCTTGTAGACCAACCAGAGCTTTTCAAGATGCTTTTAACTTTTTTCCTTCTCATTCCTTCCTAAGTCTCTGAGCTATTTCCTTTTTCTTCTGTGAGTATCCATTGTAGTCCTGTCCGTGTCTTCTGCTGTTGACAATTGGTGGACAGTGAGAACCCTTACAACCACTCAGATTTGTGCTGAGCATACAGCAGTCTTTTCTCCTTGTCAGAACTATAAACAGAAACTGAGGCTGGGCATCACTGCTAGGACGCTGCTCTAGGGAGGAGCCCCTCAGGTCCTCGGGCGGTCAGGTTACAGCTCCCTACTTTCCAGCCTGATGTCACTATATGTGCTTTAGGGCCTTGAGGGGCTGTTGGCTGGGGTCTGAGGAGATGAGTTCTGAGCAGAGGCTAAAGCTTTGGCTTTTAAATGAGAGTACTGTTTCCTTTATGCTTGGATTTTACTTCTTAAACTAGCACCAGTCACTTAGCTTAAAAACTTGTACATATTTTTTTTAATGTAGTTAGTACAGTGTATTCAGGGCCTCACTACTAGATCACACTCATAGTGATCCTCCTGTTTTCAGCCTCCCAAGCTCTGGGATTATAGGCACACACCACCACGCCCAGTCTCAATTACCATCTCAGCGTGCCCTATCTAGTCAGCCTGAAAATTTTATATTCTTAAACTAGTAGAGATAATTTGAAGCCTAGAATATATTTTCTTCCTCTAAGATACTTAACAGTGTGTGGTGAATAGGGTTGGAGATACTAGCATTCTTAGTTGATCTTCATTGCACCTGAAATTCACTTATTTTAACATGAGGCTATAGGCCCTGGGAAGGCTGGGACATTTCAGATGCCCAGGAATGTTATCCCTAAGGATTCTAACCCAAATCCTGGGACATGCTTGCTGGGACTTCTCATCCCTTATTGTCCTTGAAACTTCTCCTTTTCTAACTATAACTTTAACAGTTTTTCAAAATATCTTCCTATACCTCTGAGGGGGGAAATAACCAAAACATCCCACAATGCAGCTATACTGTTACATGTCCAAGTCCATTGCAAGTCATCAGGATGGTTTAGCTCAGATAGTCCTTCAAGGACTTAGAAAAATAGGGCTCTGAGTTTGCTGTTTCTCTGGCGTCTGGCAGTGCCACTCATTCCAAAGCTTCTGTGTGAAAATGACAGCCACCATCTCTGTTCTCCTTTGTTTGGAAGAAAAGAAAGTCAGGGGTTCACACAAAACTTTAGGTAGATGAAGAATTACAATCCCGCTGTGTGACCAGAAACCAAAGGTCCAAAAAATATGGGTAAATAGCACAAATGAATATGAGATGAACATGTGCTACAAAATTGGTTTATCCTACCCACAAAGATTTAGAAAAAAGGTTGCCAATTCTTTTTTACCATGTCTAATATGCTGCAACAAAATATCTTTGTAGATGTATGCCAAATTCTCTCTAAAATACTTGGTATATGTTACATCAAAAAATGGAAGTAATCTTTAGCTGTGTTATTTGATGTTGCCAAGTTATTTTCTAAAATTCATGTATTGTTCTGTATGCCAACAAGCTATGTTTAGAATTCTGATTTCTCCATATTCTCATTAAAATTTCATGCTATGAAATATTTTAACTTTCTAATCAAATAGATGTCATGCGCTATTTTCAATTTGAATTTGCATTTTCCTGATGACTACTAACTCAGGCATCTTTTCTTACATGTATTGGCCACTCAAGCTTCCTGTGTTGTGGATTCCGTATTCTACACATAATGTCTATCTTTCATTTCTCCTTGTCAGCCCACCTAGGGGGCCCTAGGGAGACTTTCAAGGGCGAGGCCCCCAGGTTAAAGAACACCACGGGAAGCCAACGGCAAGAGCAGCAGATGGCATGGTGCAGGGCACAGACCGCCCAGAGCCGGAGCAAAAGCAAGAGCTGCCTGTGTTGTCATCACACAGCTCTTATACACGCTGTCGTTTCAAATTTACATTTGTGGGTAGCGCCGCAACCAGCACATCTGTGTTTAGCTGTGCGAAGTCATGGGTACATGACTGTACCCCACTGCGTGCCTGCGCTAGGCAAGCAGGGTCCGGCCCTCAGCTGCGCTGGGACGCCCCTGGGCTTTAAAGCCATCTGAGTGGTTCTTCTCTGAGAAACTCTAAGTAATGGTAATTGAAAAAGCAAAATAAAGGATGGATAAGGGGTGTTGGCGAGCAGCTAGACCATCTGCCAATGGCAAAGGCATCAAGAGATGGAGGAAAGAGAAAGGGAAATATAAAGGAATTAGGGTGCATGAGGGGCAGGCCTGAGCTCCCAGTCAGTGCAAGCACCGCGCTCTGCAAGCACATGCTGATACATGTTAAAGCAAATTAATAAAGCTCACGAAGCATAATCTGAGTGCTCCTTCATGTGTGTTTACCAGTGCATCAGGTGTCTATAACAGGCTATTTCAACCATTTCTGAACTTTTTGGATTTTTTTATCATTTTATTTTCTCTTTTTTTTTTTTTTTTTTTTTTTTTTTTTTTTTTTTTTTTTTTTTTTTTTTTTTTTTTTTTTTTTTTTTTTTTTTTTTTTTTTTTTTTTTTTTTTTTTTTTTTTTTTTTTTTTTTTTTGGTCTTTTTGAGGCAGGGTCTCGCTATGCAGTTGAGGCTGGTGCTGAGCTCACTTTTGTATCCCAGGCTGGTCTCGAACTCGCACCAATCCTCCTGCCTCAGCCTCCCGAGTGCTGGGATTATAGACATGCACAGCCATGTCGGGTTTGGGTGGCTGGTACAGTGTGCCCTGGGTTTTGAAGCTGGTATGGCATGCTGTACCAGGGATCAAGCCCAGGTCTTACCCTTTGCCAGGCAGGCAATTGGACCACAAAACTGTCTCTCCAGCCTCATTCATAAACTTTCAAGTGCTGAAATACTTTTAATTCCTTTTCTCATTGTATATCCACTTCTCAGTCTTACAAGAGCCTATTATTTTATTATAGTTCATGCTTCATTTAGCTCTTCAAAAATTGCAATATTTTATAGTCTATTTCACATTTTTCTGCTACATCAAAGTCTTCTTACATTTGCTAGTTTCATTTTCTAGGTAAAAATTTCCATTTCTGTTTAAAATATTTTATAGGCTCTTTTTCAGTATTTTGTTACATATTGTGAAAGTCTATGTTTGCTTCAACCAGCACTGTGGTGTGCTAGCTAGTGGTTGGCTAGAACAGGAACACCCAGTTGAACTGAATCTGCGTGGTTCTGGAAGAAGGAGACCCCTGAGCACTGTTGTCAAAATGACATAAAAGGAAAAAACAGAGTGGGAAACACTCTGCTGATTTCACAGGACTAGTCTCGTGGTGCTTGGCTTTCCCATATGAACTCAGGGGTTCTTTCTGGAGGAGGAGCTTGGGTTCTCCCTGGGAGAGGCTGCTGTTTTTCTCAGGTGACCTCTTGAGCTTACTTTGTCCTGAGTATCACCTTGTGGATCCAGCGCAGATCTCTCAGCCTCCTTCCACAGACCTTTTCTCTTCCACCACTGGCCTGGGGCCTTTCCACTAAAGATTACATACAACATTGTTGTGGGCTCTAGGCCTTCAGTGGAACTCATGTGGGACATTGCCCTGGAATCCAGGCTCTCAGGATGGTTCTTCAGGCCCCCAGAAGGTAGGCGGATCTCCTTCACTCACTCTTCTGTATTTGAGTGAATGCTGTAAGGCAATCCTTTTAACTTATGAGTTCTTGCTATGGCTTATGCTTAGATGCCTGCCCCCCACCCTGCCCGCCTCAGGTGAGGCTTTGTCAGAGGTGGCCGGACCTAGGATGTGTGAAGCTGGAATTCATTCACGGTGCAATGCTAAGACCAAGGGTACTACACTTAGGGGTCTGAGTGCTACCCACTCTAAATAGCCTAGATAAAATCTAAGGGATAGAAAGAGATATGGTCTTCCCTTGGTGCGTTGCCATCTTCTGCCAACCACGAATTGTTTCTCTTCTGCACTGCCTGTCTGACAGGACATCCTGCATGGGAGCCAACTGAATATGGACTGAAACCTCTGTAGTCTGTGAAGTAAATAAACCTTTCCTCCTTTAAGTTTGGATGCCAAGCATTTTTGTCTTAACCATGAGAAAAATACTAGGACAGTGTGGTGTTAAATCTATTCTCTTGTGAACTCTGACAATAACAGCCACTGTTGGTGTTTCAGTGACCTGGCCCAGATGGGTGCTAGCCTGGAGGCTCCACATATTTATTTAACCAATAGCTTTTGATTATGTTTATTTGATTATTCAAAGAGGGACTTTTCTGAGCATAGAAACCCTCAATTAGGCTTCACTGACTGATGCGTGTGACATTTCAGTCCTTCTTTTACCTAGCAGCAAGCCATGTAATGCTCCTTCTTTTGAGTGTCAGTTGTAACTCTCCAGCTTATGTTGAGCATGTGAATTTCCCTGTACTGAGCGCTAAAAATCTAGTCCTAAGCAATTGCAATGTGCAAATTTTATTGTACTTCAAGTTTTCTTCCTAAATTTATACATGGCCTTTGGTCAAATGAGCTAGTACCACTTCTGGTTAATGTTTAAGATTATATAAAATGTGAATTTGTGTTTAACCAGATTGAATCATTATTTTAGCAAAGTTTATTTCAACAGTAATTATGTTTTATAGCACATAGCTCGAAGATAATTTCCAATATCTAAGTAATTTAAAATCTTAGACTGATACTAAATTGAGTTAATTAATGGGCACTCATTAAATACTTCAATTATTTCTAAGTGAGACTATTGAAACAATTCCTGAACATATTTTAAACTTATACTTTCTATCTTTCTGTTTTACAAGGTATACAGAGGCTGTACGCATTTGATTGTAGTAATGGAAATATTCCTTTTTACCATCCTGAAATTTTCTGTGAGATGTATATCAATACAGAAAGTAGTTAAAGGTTATTGAGAGAAAATTCCATTACAGTGAAAGCTAAGGTTTGATGGATTTACTTATAAATTTATAAAATGAACTACAATGTCAGATATTTTATTGATGCAATGTTAGAATAATTGTATTTTCTGTCTTTTGCAGTGACCTCTTACCTTAAGGTATTGGTCTACTTTTAATATCAGGCCATAAAAGGTTATTAATCTTTTATATATTATATCAAAAATCTAAATGTCATATCTTAATTACATAATAATCTCATCATAATTAATCCTCAATTTGACAGGTTTGGAAGTTTTGTCTTTCAAAAACTGAACTCAAACTACTGTACCTAAAATTGTCTTTGAAATTATTTTTAGAAAGATCCTGGAAAATCATGAAGCATTTTCTTCCAATTTGTAAAAAAAGAGGTCCAGAAAATAGTTAGGTCTATTTGATGTTATTATCAAAATTTGCATGGAAAGAATTGTCAAGTCAACAGAGAAGTAGATATTTTTAAGGGGTAAATTTACATAGGAAATGATTGTTAATAAAATATCTCAGAATATTGTATGCATTATGGGAAGTTTCTAGAGATTTGTCAATACCTTCCTTGTACATAGGTTTCTATTCATTGGAGTTCTTGGCTCTCCTTGATGCTACACAATAACAATACAAGATTCTTTATCATAACTTCAATTCATTTTTTAAATGTTATCTTGATTGTATTTTTTCCTCACTTGGAAACAAGTACTACTTTATATGAAAAGCAAAGAAGGATCCAACTAAAAAGGAGAATTAGAGACCATTCTCCCTAATGAACATCGTTACAAAAATCCTCAATAAAGTTATAGCAAAGATAATATGGCAAATGCTCACAATGTATTACATGCCATGACCAAGTAGGATTCTACCTAGGGATGCATGGATGGTTCAACATATATAAATCAATAAATGTAATATAACATATTAACAGAGTTAAGAATGAAGATCATGCGATTACCATGATAGATTTAAAAAAAGTATTTGACAACATCCAACATTCATTCATGATAAATCCCTACAGAAAATCAGAATGGATGGTCTTTACTCAACCTGATCAATACCTGTGACAAACCAACAGCCAATATCATACTAAATGGTAAAAAACTGAAAGTTTTCATTCTAAAATCAGAAATGAGACAGGCGTATCCACTATCATTATTCATATCAAATATAGCTTTGAGAACATTAGCTGGAGAAGGTAGGTAAGGAAAGAAATAAAAATACATAAGGAAGAAGTTATTTAGTGCTATTTACAGATACTCTACATAGAAGACCCCTCAAACACC
>PVJA010000666.1:54928-156939 GCA_004027025.1 Myocastor coypus
AAAAAAAAAAAAAAAAAAAAAAAAAAAAAAAAAAAAAAAAAAAAAAAAAAAAAAAAAAAAAAAAAAAAAAAAAAAAAAAAAAAAAAAAAAAAAAAAAAAAAAAAAAAAAAAAAAAAAAAAAAAAAAAAAAAAAAAAAAAAAAAAAAAAAAAAAAAAAAAAAAAAAAAAAACCACAACGAAATACTTAGGAATCACTCTAACAAAGGAAATAAGAGATCTTTGCACTGAAAAGTATAGCGCTATGATAAAGGAGATCAAAGAAGACTTCATAAAATGGAGATATGTCCCTTGAAAATGACCATACTCTCAAAATTGTTATTCAGATATATAATCCTGTGCAAAATGCTAATAACATACCTCACAAAAATAGAGAAAACATTTATAAAACTCATTTGAAATCAGAAGAGACCAAAAATAGCAAAAATAATTCTGGACAACAAAGACAGGAGAGGGGATACCACAATCCTTACCTGAAATTATACTGCAAAGCTACTATGATAAAACCAGCATGGTGCTGGCAAAACCAAACAAACAAAACAAATGAACAAAGAACAGAATTGAGGATCAGTGGAACAGATTAGAAGATGCACAAACAACTCCAAACACACTCAGTCATCTTATTTTTGACAAAGGGGTCATTTCATGAACAAAATGCCCATCATCAGGTAAACTAAGACACATTTGTTTTGAAATCAAGACCATTTCTAGAATACCATATTTGGAAGTGTTATTCATTTACAACCAGATGTTCACATATAACCGGAGAGTCTTAAGAAACTAAAGTTGATGCCATAGAGGCAATGCTTATAAAGCTTTCTTATAGAACCTAGCCTGAAGCCTGACTTTACAGAGTTCTCAATCTCAAGGGTGATGGAAGGTCATTTGTGAAACAAGGTTTTCTTAGGTTATTTGGAGCCTTTCAAAAAGATCAAAATTTTCCCAAATTTATAGGCCTTTGGATGACATCTCCTTGTGAGTTCTTGATTTGACTTGCCGATCTCAAAGGGTTTTTAAAATTTCAGCCAATGGCTATGGATGAAGCTCGGAAACACAGCCCTGGGCTGACAAGTGCAAGGCACTGACTTTGATTCCTGGTTAAAAAAAAAATCAGCTTAATATTCACTTATAAAGACTGCCATCAAACAAATTTAAGATGTGTCATGAAATTAATTACTACTGTTATATTACTTATATAGGCAATAAAGTCAAATAAAGGAATATCAGTTTTATTTTGTGACCAGCAATAATCTTTCCTGACTTTTCTTTTTAAGTCAAGAGAGGGAGTGGTTGTAGAGAGAAATTTTGTGCTTCAGTGAAAAGATTTGTCTACAACATAATTAGGTTGTTAAATTCTGGCTCAATTCACTCTCTTTGAGACATTGTGCACCACTTTTGGAATTGGGATAACTGATGGGTAAGGAAATTGTCTTATCATCTTGTCTGATAAAGATTTATCACCTTGAGCTGTTCCTCATTAATGAGCATTCTCTCTATTGCAATCACCTGAATAAATTTCCCTTCTTAATTGCTGTATTTTTTGCTACCTGTTTGATATAAAATTCTCTTCATTTTCTGAATACTGGCAAGCATACTCTCCCTGCCCAGGCCAGCTATAAATCTTGAACATTAGATCTATATAATTTTACCATACACCTTTAGCAGGAGGGAATTCCTCACTCACCCAGTTCTCCTTGTTGTAGGAAAGACCTGTGCTCTCTGTTCTCCTTTCAGGCTTTGGTAGTGGGTGCATAGTTTTATGCTCAGTGCTTTTAGGAATTTACCTTTGGTCCACAAAATCCTCCTTTTCCCTTTATGATAAAAACCTTCAAGCTTTAGCTTTTATAATTTTGCTTGCAAAGTGGGCATCAAGAACTTTGCACAGAGCACCAAGTCTGCCCACCAACTCTACTGGCCTTTCTGGGCCGGGTGTCTCCATCTTTCCCTGTGGCAGACATTTCTAGATGAATAAAGGGAGAGCTGTTTGTTATGAGTAAATGTAAAAGAAGAAAATCACAATTAATTTCAAGAAGTTGTTCAATATGGCCAGTCTCACTTAAGCCCACTGCTCAGGGATGTCTTCTACTTCCTGAACATGTGGGCACTGCCTTTCTTCTGCACCAAAACACAGGGGACCTTTGAAAGGAAACTCACTGCCCAAATAGCATCTAATCACCACAGAAACATTGCAAAGTGAAAGAGGAAAACAGTTTTTAGTGTGTTTTAGAGAACATGAACTCGTCTCAGGTCAGGTTGGGAAATGTTTTCCCTGTATCATTTGGAGGTTCCCAGTATCACCCTAACATTGTCCTGCTAACTAAGCACACCATCAGTGGGCTGACGTCAGTAAGGACCAGCTGCTGCCTCCGTGGCAAGTAGCCTGTGGCATGAGCTGTTTCTCGCCATGCACAACCATCTCCTCGGTTCATGTGTTGCTCTGTGGTAGACTGGGAAAAGAAACCGGGTTTGCACATGCCACACAGGATTGCCTGTCAAATTTGAAGGGCAGACAACAACAGAATATGCTTGGTGCAACTATGTCCCAGGTGCTTGGTGGAACAATTTTCCACTAAAATATTACTGAGATTTATCTGACATTCAAGCTTCATTTGGTTTCCTATATGTTTACGTGTTAAATCTGGAAATCCTAGCAGGTGGTGGACACAAGCTGAGGCCAGATTCTCACCATCCTCCCAAGTTATTCACTTGTTTTACTCATTTGCTAATCTTATTTTTCAAATTTCAAATTGACAATGGTAGTTGTTCTCTTTTTCTTGGCCTTCAGAAGAGTAAGTGTTTCTGAGTAAGATTTCTGCACCCTTTGCAATTTAATGCACTAATGCCTAATGGCACTTTGAAGAATGCACAAGTGTTTTTTCCTCACAACTCACTACGTAATGAAATGTTTGAAGTGCACCTGATTGTCACCTAAGTTATTTTGCTATATTTTCTGCTATTATGCGAGTACCTTTTGAAAATTCTCTACTTACATATTTATTACAAATTACCTACAGTACGGTTGTAGGCAGCCCAGTTAGATAGAAATGTTACAGGTAGGCAGGCAGGGCGAGGCCCTCGAAGGATATAACACAGAAGACGAGATGTCTTGCAACTGTGGGAAGGATGGATGCCCCCACCATGGGCCAGGTCTAAAGACCAAAGATCAAACAAATGCTGACCTCCTTAAAAATTGGCATCTGAGACTCATAATCACCCTGAGGGGGCCAGAAGAATCATTAATCCGACTCCTACCAGATGACTAACTGATAAAGTTCTGTTCTGCATTCACTCCCGCTTGCTGTGTGACTCACTTCCCCATTTGGTCCTTGACTTAATCAATTTTACCTGAGCAATGGTGCTTGTAACCTCATTTTGTGGCCATGGCTTTGTCCCATCTCATGCTCACCTAAGCATGTTCCTATGTTCTCCACCATGTTAGACCCACCTCTCCACATGGTTTTCTTCTTTTTTTTTTTTTAATCTTTTTGAGACAGGGTCTCGCTGTGCAGTTCTGGCTGGCCTTGAGCTCAGTTTTGTAGACTACGCTAGTCTCAAACTCGCACCAATCCTCCTGCCTCAGCCTCCCAAGAGCTGGGATTACAGGCGTGAGCCACCACACCAAGCCCCACATGGTTTTCTTCTATAAAAGTCCATATAGACTTTTACAGAAGAGAGAGCTTCCTGAGAACACCCACTCCGGACCCCCCTTCATATCCCTCTCTTGGACAGGAGCTTTCTTTCCATAGTAAATATATTCTACTCATAACCTCCATTTGTTCCTAAAACTCATTCCTCAGTTTTAGAGAACACAAACTCATCCCAGGTACTTTTTAGATTAGGAGATCAGTTTTCCCTGTATCATTTGGAGGTCATTCACCAGAGATCAATTTTTTTCTTCCTATATCAGTAATTTGTATGAAGGTGAAATGAACATGTTCTGTTTAAAAACAATGGAATTATTTAAAAAGGCAAGTGACTTCAATTTCCTCATTTGTAAAATCAGGTTGTTGAGTGGCCCTAGAGATAGCTCGCCAGTCTAAGCACCTACATGGCAAGTGCACGGACCCAGGTTTGATCCCTGGCACCACGTGCTGTGCTAGTTGACCCCAGCATGCTGAGCTGGCCACTGAGACTAGGCATGGTGGCACATGCCTGTAATCCCAGCTCTGGTAGGGATAAAACAGGAGGATCACTATGAGTCTGAGCTGAGGTTGTTAGGCTAGGTGAGCTCTCATGGCTCTGGCAGCTGCAGCATCCTGCGACTTGAAATATTCACCCCAGAAAGCCAAAGTCAGAGTCACAAGGACCACAGATTGCTACTGTCCTCGCAGAAGAGAGAGGAGGGACAGGCTGATACACACTTGTGGAGATGTGACCCTCCAAACCTGCCTCCCTGAGTGTCAGACCCTACCAGTCCCTCAGTGGGACACAGGTACCAGACAGGGAGGCTGGAGGACTGGAGGAGAGTTTTGTCTCCGGCACTTACTAGCCAAAGCAGTCGGAAGCAATTCTTATACCAAACACCCATAGCTACTCGCAACCTCTCCTGAAGGGCCACAATCAATACTAAAATGCATACATAGACCCTGAGGATTAAAATCTCCTCAGTATTTCACTTGGCTTCACTGCTAACGAAAATGAGGTGGTCTTTATTGGTTTACATGACACAGTTTTCTCCAAGAGGCAGTCATAGTTCATTTGGGCTGCTAGGGCAACAGTGCCATTAAACAGGAAGCTTATAAATGACAGAATTTCATTTCGCACAGTTTTCAAGGCCTGGAGAGCCGAGATCTCCAGGGCCTGGTGAGATTTCTAGCTTTGCAGACGGCACAACGTTGTCACGTCCTCAGATGGTGGAAGGAAAGATCCAGATAAATTCCTGGGCTCTCTTTTAGAAGGACACAAATTACCTGGACCCTCTGAAAATCCTTTCCTACCTCTATAAGGATTTCAATGGAAGAAGTTTGGGGGGACACATTTAGACTGTAGCAGACAAAGATGTTTTCCAAAATAAATGATGGGAACAGTAGAAAAAGGGATTGGTCTCTTGGAAAAAGAGCAGAAAATAGCACAGAGCAAAACTGGAAAGTCTTGTTGGGTCCAAGGCAGTAGGAAAGGTGGAAGAAAGATGGCGTGGCGGGGGACAGAGCCTGGCCAAGACTGATGGTTTCCAGGCAGTGGCCCTGCCACACTTGGAGATCAGGCAGTCAGATCTCCCAGCCCTGCACGCAAAGCCAAGAAAAAAAAAAAAAATCTGAAAATGGCTCATTTAAAAATGTTAAAAACTAATTAAAATTTTATTTGCTCTGCTGGCCAAGGAGAATATATCTGGGGGCTATTTTGGTCCACAGATTGCCAGAATATCTTATCTAGAGAGAGTAGGGTCTGAGAGAGGAAGGAGAACCTCATTTTCGTAGCTAAGCATTTTCCTGAGTTGACCTGTTTGGTTTTGTCATACAAATGGTTGGATACTTCAAATATATCCAAATAAATGTACTCTGCAAAATCATGATAGATACAAAGCTTGAATTAATGATTTGAGAAACTGCAAAAATCCTGTTGCCGAGTTGGATAATGTGGCATAAAAGGACATAGTGATTGCAAGAGGGTGATGAGATTAAGGAGTGAAACATCCATAGAAGCAAAGCAAGAAGAGGTGAATGAGGAAGACCAAGTTTCCCCTAAATACTAAGAAAAACACGTACCTGCTCCTCGGCAAGACTCTTGGTGTGGGGTGCTGGGGTTTCAGAGCAAATGGAATGGGGACTGAGCATTTTCAGGTTAATATACAAGGAAAGGATGACACCAAAACGCCAGAGAAGTTGGACATATCCCGTGAAATGGCATGCAACCCAGTAAAGGAATGAAGTGCTATACAAGTCCTCAAGGATCGATGTTTGGACAAGGGCAATATTTGCTACAGGGTGTTCTGGGTAACGTAGACTGGAAGCAAAAGGAAGAAGCTCCTCCTGAGAAGCGGGGACCGGTGGGAGGAGCTCTGGTGTCCCTGAGTAGAGAGGTGGGGGAGGGGCAAGAAGACCATTCCCACCGTGACAGTGAAGGGGCTCAGCTGTGCCCGGACACCCTGATTAGGGCATGGCACAGATCCATTAGGAAAAACCTACAATGGGCAGGAGAGAGACTTGGAGAGTTCCAGAAAGGGAACTGGGGAGGACACTCATGAAATCTAGGGCTCTCCACGATTTCACAGAAAACTTACCATTTTTTTTGCGTTTGTGTTTGGTCAAGGTATATGTATATGCAGATAAATGTTTGCATCTGGGACATTCCTTAGGGTGGAGGCATGCAGCACATGAACAGAGCAAGCGTGGCTAAAACGGCGGGCATGTTTTGGGAACTGGGTCACTCACAAGTCAGCATGGTCCCCTGTGCCCTCTTCTCTGAAGCCCCCATGCAGCCTCATTAACTCTCCCTCCCAAAGCCATCACAGATTTTCCATTCCCACGGAGGGTGTATCTTAGCCCCATCAAGCCAGAAAGTTCTTTTCCTCGGGAGCAACTTCGGGGATGTCAGCATTCTTATTCCCCATGGAAGCATCAGGGCTCTAAATGAGCTATCGAAATGCTGTCTTACGCGGCACCAATGAATGCGGAGATACGCGAGTGCATTTGCTGCTCTTTGCATGAGACTCTCTCCCTCCCAGAGAGGACGCCATGGCTACTGCATCTCAGCTGGTCACCATAGTAGGCGCTGCACGCTGAGGAGAAGTGTGTTCTGTATCATTTGAGGGCACTGGAAGAAGAGGGCTTGCTTGCCCGGTGGCCCTCTAAGCCAATGAGACACCAGGAGGGGTGGGAAGCTGGAGTTACAGGGAAGCTAGCACTTAGGGCTTGTACTTACCTTACGAAGCCCAGGCACCCCAGCAGAAATATCTTACATATATGATCTGATTTATTCTTCCCCAAATCTCAATGAGATAAACAATGATTATTATTAGCATCTTGCAACTAAGGAAAGGAGGCTTACAGAGTACAAAACACAATGTCCCAAGGGATGCAGCTGGTCAGTGACAGAGTGGGAAGAAATGCAGATGTCTCTTAACCAAAGCCCAGACACTTCAGTGCCTGGCAGTGCCACAAGTGACCACTGACCTGTGTGTGGCTGGGGTTACTGGATTCAAGTCTCTGATGCTATACTAAAGCCAAACCAACAAAAGCCCCACTTTGAAAACACTCTTGCAGCATAAGTAGGCCATCAAAACCAACACGGTAGTGCTGGAATTAGGTATGATCCAATGATCTGAATGCCTGTAGGACACTTTCTTATAACTCTTTCCGGAAACAGAAAGTTAGGTCATCTTCTGTCTTGCGTGAATACCCAGATTTAGATGTCCCAAAGCAAACAAGAATAAGAATGTGTCACACCCTTACCTACACTCCTGAGTCTGCTTTGACTGCTTACCCTGGAGTCTACAGCCAGACACTCAGCTGGACTGATCACCTTCTATGAAGGAGAGGGAGAGAGGCCCTAGAAACATGGTGTTTGGGGTCAAAGCAGCCATGTTACGTGGGGGCAGGTGACCACTGGAATCTCCTGTTTGATGTCTCCGTCACCAGGTGGTCCATCCTGTTTGGATGTCTCCACTATCAAAAGAAATTTTTTAAAAAAGCTTTAAAGTACACATATTATTAATTTTATCATTCATCCAGTTAAGACAAAACAAAAGAATCCTGGCAGTAGCTTCTTCCCTCAGAGCCACGGTAATTCTCAAGCAAGCTGGGTTTTGTCATTTTAGTTTCTCCTCACAGCCCTCTTTCTATTTGCAAGTATGGTGATATTGCATATTTTTTAAAATTTCTCCATTTTAGATATTAGCTCTTGACTTTTTATAATCTTTTTATAATTATAGACAGGAAGTCTTCTTCTCTGCATCCTCATAGCATTGTCTTCTTAATGTAATTTTAGCATGGGTTAGGATGCCCGAAGCCCTTGCATTTTTTGGTCACATTCACAATGCTCTCGGCCTCCCCTATCTGCCCCGGCTGTGGTCTACCAGCCTCCCACCTCCACTCCCGCTGTGCAGGCCACAGCTCTGATGGCCTCTTCTTCCTGCAGCAGTACAGCGGGGCCTGCCACACCGCTGTCACGGGGTCCTAGCCCCTGCTCTGTTCCTGGTTCTTTGGTTTTGCTTTCTCTTTCCACTGCTCAGTTGCAGGGCATCCTGCAGTCACTCACAGCAGCACTGAGGAGATTCACACAGAGCCTGCTTTTCAGCCCTAACCCAGACTCCTCCAGGGCCAGGGAAGCACCTGACTCCTGTTAGAGGAGCCTGCTGGCTTATTTGGTCATCCCAGGGCTGTGATGTGTTCAGAACACTAAGGCACTTCCGACCCTGTTCTATCCAGATACTTGTCCCTGCGCTCCCCAATTTCCTAATGTCTATTATCCATGTTTCACATCGTATGGGAGTTAAGAGCCAGGATGGGACATTCCTTGGTCCAACATGCCCTGGAGATTCTCCACAGCCAGGTTTTGCTCGTTCCCTTGATGATGAGTTTCAGCCTCTCCGCCGGCTACTGCATTTCCTCATGGAGGAGCACGTACGTGGCAGTAGGTCAACAGTCTTCCTTCTGGCAGCTGTGGAACTCATCTCAGCAAGTCAGTTTGGTAGCACTCCAAAGTGAGAACCGCCCTCCAGGCGCTCCAGTCCAGGGCTCCCTTCTGCCAGAGTGTCCTAAGTAGGTGGCTTTCTCCATGTCCTCCAAAGTCTGTCCTCTACGCAGGGCGATCATCAGGCCCTCCGTCAGCGCCTCGCTGCGGAGCCTGGGTCCCATCTTTACTGTTCTTGTATTTAGATGGTATCCTCTCCTGCCCTCCGCCCCAGCATCTTCTCATTGGCTAAGTTCCTCTTGTCTTGAGTCAAATGGCGACCCACTTATCATTGAATGTGAGCTAGAGGGTTGGTACACTGCCTCAGCTTGAGAAGGTGAGAAGGCTGAGTGACTCAGCAGGGGGCCAGGTACCTCACTTTGGAAACATGCTGAGCCTGTGCAAGAGGAAGGAGGTAGGTGGGGTGGGTGTGAAGGACCGCACACACTCACACCTCAGCGCAGATGCCCGCCAGTCTTCACCTTGAGCTTGGACATCGTCTCCTGGCTTCCGGCGAGAGACTGTTTGACTTCCGCCTGCATTCACGCCTCCAGCTGCAGCCTCCTCAGTCTTCACTGTAGAATCTTCAGCGTGCAGCACAGGCCCAGGGGCCTCCTGGTAGGCACTTACATGGACTCTGCACCGAGCTCCAGACCTTGGACTGAGCCCTGCCCTTTCAGCATGAAGATGTAGATTGCCCTCTGCGCATTTCCTCATTCAACTCTGTAACTGACCATGGAGCCAAACATGAGATTTTTTTGTACATTTGTGTATCTTGTGCTACTTTTTTTTTCCTCTAGTAAACCCTGACTGATACCATGATGTTGGGCATAATCGACAAAATTAATGTTCCTATTTCCTGATACTTTGTGTTTTAAGCCTCCAGACTTCCCTCTTCTAGTAATTCATAAAATATCTAATAAGCTATTGTGATGTCTCCATTGTTTAACAGAACACTAGAGCTTACTATTTCTTCTCTTAAAATCTTATTTATTTATTTATTTGGCACATGGTCTTGCTAAGCAGCTCAGACTTGTAGTGAGCCTCCTGTCTCAGCCTCCCCAGTGCTGGGGTTACAGGCATGTGCCAATACACCTAGTTTCAGTGGGTGGCACTGCACACTGCACGTGGGGCCAGCACAACATGCAGTACTGGGGGGTCCAACCCAGGTCCTTCCACTCTCCAGGCAGGTGCTTAGCCCACTAAGCTATCTTCCCTGACCTAGAACCTACTGTTTCTATCTAAATGTCTTGAGGACCTCTCCTTCGACCTCCCAGTAACTTAACCCCTTTCCTCAGTCTCTGATCACAACTATGTAGAATCTAATTGGCCACTTCAAAAGCATCTATGTACAGGACTTACATTTCTGCATCTGGCATTTATATCTTCCTATTCCATCCATTTTGATATAAGTGATAAGATGCTATTTTTATGGATGCATGATATCCTATTACACACACACACACACACACGCATGCGTGCATGCACACACTACAGTCTATCAAGTCATCTGTTCATGGACATCTGTGTGTTCTATATCTGGGCTATTTTAAATAGTGCAATAAAGAACATGGATGCGCTGTGCCTCTTTGGTATCCTTTCCTTTTAGCGTATATAACTAGGAGTGGCATAGCCAACTCCTGTAGGCTTTCAGAAAAGCTGCGAGAATACAGGTGAAGTATACAGTATGGATTTCGAGGCGCCACAAAAAGAACTGTGTCCAAAGAAAAGTCACCTACTCAGTGTTTGTGGTTTCCCAAACCCCTAATCTTTTTTTTTTTTTTTTTCTGATCAAGTCTCGTTATTGAAGAAGTGAATGGGGTTTAAGTAAAGATAGCAGGGGAAACAGAATCTGCGTCAGCAGTTACCTTGCAATGAGGGGAGGCAAACCCCCAATCTTTAACCAGACAGTGATTGGCAACCTTGGCTAAGGGGCTGAAACAGCTGGAAGTGCTTTTGGCGGTGCCAGTGCTTGGCTCCACCCGCTGAGTTTTGAATCTAATGATTCATGATGAGACTTGAGCATCAGGGTTTTTAGAATGATTTTCAGACGCTTGTACTTCACAGTCAGAGCTGTGAATCACTGCCGTGTAGGGCGAGAGGGAGGCTTACAGCATAAATCTCTCCTGGAGCAAGCTCACTGCTGGCAGTTCTCATGTCCCAGTGATTGATGTGTGCTCTGGCTGAGGGCAGCAAGTCAAGTGGAGGGAAATGGAAGAGAGAGGATCACCAAGAATGAAGTTTGTGGAGATCGGTCCTCGTCTCTACCTAGAAAACTAAGTTTCTTACCCACCACAATGTGTGAGGCCTCAAGCACAGCTTGTCAGGGCTCCAGCCATGGCCGACAGAGGAGACAGTGACCTGGGATGGGGATGGCAGCAAGGATGACCTTAGCGCTGCTCCTCTGTGCAGGAAGCCCTGGGCAGCAGCGCGTAACAAGTTGTGTAGAAGTGCGGCATTTTCTTAAAAAAAAAAAAAAAAAAAAAAAAGCACAAGTATCTGATTTGCATCTAACAAATCTTATTCATGGAAAGGGGATCGAAGAGTTGATTTTTTGTGTGTCTTTTTGGGACAGGGTCTCACTATGCAGTTCAAGCTGGCCTTGAGCTCACTTTCGTAGCCCAGACTGGTCTCCAACTCACACTGATCCTCCTGCCTCAGCCTCCCAACTGCTGGGATTATAGGCGTGCACCACCATGCCTGGCTGAAGAGTTGATTTTTGACTCCCCAGAACAGGACATTTTGTGAAGCATGATTCTGATATTGATTGGGAAGGAGGAACAGAGTCCACACTACCCTGACCCTTCAGGGAGTACATGCTAAGTAGATTCTAGTGCTCCAGCCAAGCGGGCTGGGGTTCGAGGATGGTGCGATTACAAGAGAAAAAATAGGCATGTGTGGTAAGGAGATCTCAACAGGGATACAGTCGGGCCAAACCCAGGAAGAGGAGGGGGAGTCATCCTCCAGATATGGCGTGGTTTGGGCGACAAGCCACAAGGATTTAGAAGAACGAGGAAAACAAAGTGATGTCCTCGCAAGCATCTCATTTTAAAATATTCACGTACACGGAATGCTTATTTTTCCTCCACAATTTAAAGTTATGATAGCTATAGTAGTTATTTAGCTCTGTGCCTCAGTTTCCTCAGAAAGGGTGCTATATCCGGTGAACATCTTATCCTCCCTCAAAGGCATCATTCTGAGGTTGGAGTACCAGCAAACCATGGCAGGCAGAGGAAAAGGCACAGTCGCCGTCAGTCGGGACTGCTCAGAGATTTCTCCCACTGGACTCTAATTTGTTATTATTTATTTTTTGAAGCCCTTGCTAGTCCTTTCAAAACCATATAATGCAATGAAAATAGCCTTAGTATCAATTCTGTAGGAGGGATATCCACGAGTTTGACTTTCTAGTTCAGGAAAGAAAGCTAAACAATCAAAAGACCAATGAATCATAATTAATAGCAAAAAAAAGACCTTGTAAGCCACAAAGATGATCTCACCCTCTTCTGGGAAAAGTCACAGGATGCTGGGAAGGAGGTTAGGCCACACGGAGGAAGAAAACCAATTACGCTTTATTGTTATCATAATTATTGAATCTATTAATTGCACAAATTAGTGGGTTTTGGTGAGATATTTCCATACATGAGCATAACAGTAAATTATGCTTAAATCTTGCCCACTCTCCTAGCTACCTTCTCTTGCCATATCCCTGTCCTTCTACCCATTACCTTTCCTCATGTTCCATATCCTACTTGGAAATCAATTTTATTTATTTTCTTTTTATTATTTTTTATGTATTTTGGTGCCAGGGCTCACTATGAAGCTCAGACTAGTAGTGATCCTCCTGTTTTCAGCCTCTGCAGTGCTAGGATTACAGGTCTATACTACCACACCCAGTCATGGCAGCAGGCTCAGCACATCCGGGGTCAGGACCAGTGCAGCATGTGGTGCTGGAAATCGAGCCCTTGTCCCGGTGCTTGCCTAGGCAGGTGCTTAGTTTCCTGAGCTATCTCACCAGCCTGGAAACCAAGCTTAGAGAGAAAATTTTTCAAAGTTGAGACATTAGCTGATGACTGGGAGATAACAAGAACCTTGTTTAGCCTGTGGAATTTAAACAAGTATCTCTAGCCTTTCCACGATATTTCTGAAGATCATAAAGTCTGAGTAGCAAACCTACAGTATTCTTAGGGAGATAAAGCAACATGCAAATCATACCTTTTCTTCTTCAACTGCAATGGTTTGGGGAAGGTGGAATTAGTTTCAAGGTAAAAATAAAGACAGAAACAGTTGTACAGGTGTTGAGCCTGAGATAAACAAAGACCATTAGGTTTCGAAACTCTTCAGGTCTCAGACTCTACAACACTGATATATAGTTCAACACATCATGAAGCGCACATCAGTGCATCACATAGAAATCAGCCACAGTGCAGTTGATATTCCATGAATTAATTGTTAAATGAATTTGTGAATGAATGATTCCATGCAAATTTCACTACTGAGAGAAGGAAAAGATAGATAGCCCATGGCAACATAGTGGGTGGTGTACCCGTGACTTAGAGTGTAGAATGTGAACCAAGAAGACCGTTTATTTTTCTTTTCTTTTCTTTCTTTTTTCTTTTTGTACTTTTAGGAAAGGATCTATAGGGTTGTTATGGTCTGTGTCTAGCTGTCCCCCCAAAACCTCATGCAGTCATGGGGCAGGGACTTCTACAGTTTGAGATTCATGTTCCACTGGAATTATGGGCTTTAGTACTAATGAGATTATGGGTCTGAGTATTGCTGGGATTATAGGATTTCTAACTCACTCTGTTGCCTCTGTTGCTATTGTTGCTGTTCCACCACCATGAACTGCTGGCCTCTGCCCTGTGCCTCTCTGCCTTGGATCCAGCCCAATATGGTCTGAAACCTCCATAACTGTGAGCTAAATAAACCTTTCCTTCCATCATTTTGGGTGTTGTGTATTTATCCCAGCAATGAGAGAAGAGTAACTGAGACAAAGAGTGTCCAGGCTCTCCCTACTAGATCAGACTCGTAGTCATCTTCCTGTTTACAGCCTTCCAAGAGCTAGAATTATAGGTGCATGGCACCATGTCCTGTCTCAACTGCTGTCTCGGTGGGCCCCAGGGGTAGGACCGGCATGGCAGGCCCAGGGATCAACCCCCCACCCCAGCTGCTGAACCTGCTAGCAGGTGCTTTAATGAGCTGAGCTATTTGGCTGGCCCTCAAGAAGACCATTTCTATGTTACCCAAATTTACGGTTTACCATAGAGAGAAACAGAAGTAAAAAAAAATCTTGTTACCTGATACTGAAATATTCTTCATTCTCTAGTCTGGCATTCACTGGCTACTTTGCCAAAGCAATCCATCAAGCATGCCAGAGTTTGAGGAAATTCAGTGATGATAAACATTCAGATTTGACCCAGCATCCAAGCTCAGCATGTAAAGTAGACTACCTTGGGCCTTCCAGAAATTCATTCAACCCAGCAACCAGGCCCGGCATGTGAATGGAACTTCATCCATGAGACAGGCCCAGTGTGAAAAACTGCCCCACAACTCCCTGAAGAGAGACTAGAGACAAGACCCACCTAGCTGATCCAAGAGCAAAATATCTTGCCAGAGTGGCACAGCAGGTTCACCTCCAAGGGCCGCAGCAGGAAGAAGTGGAGCTCAGCAGCCAGACCCCAGCCACACCCACCTGGACGAGTTTGAACTTGGTAGATCCAGACCTGGTGCTAAGGTGAGACCTCCACCAAAGCTCTACAGCAAAAGTCAGAAGGCAGGGCTATACAAGATGACTAAGAGAAGGAGCAAAATGTGCTTCTAGATGTACCCAGATAGTAAGGCTTCCCATAATAAGTGAGATCCTGTATCTGTCCAAGGAAACTTATAACTCGTGGGATTATTATATGACATTGTACAGTTCCCTACTTTTGTGGGTTTGTTTCCACCTTCAGTAGATAAGGGGAAAAAAAGGCTTAGAGTAGAACCCTAAAAACAGGAGCATTGATTTTTGTATGTACCAAAGGAAATGATCCAAGTCTCCAAATTTTTCACTTTTTAAACCAAAAACAACACCTTAGATACTACTGTGAGCACAACAACTTCTCAGAATCCTGCCAAGCTGTGCCATATCAATTATAATGTCATCCTAACAGGTGGCTTACAAAAGCCCTTTCTCGCAGCCTCAGCTGTCTTCCCAGTCTCCTCTTCCATTTCTTCCCTTCGCTCCTTCACGGCCTTTGCAGTTCACGGCCTTCTCTGGTCGGCTCAGGTGTTGGCCTCTCTGCCAACCTCTCTGCCAAGGGCACCATCACGGCCTGCCCAGCACCTCCTGCTTGCCTGCTCTTTGCCACGCAGGCCTCAGCCCATATCGGACCTTTTGTCAAAGAAGCTTTTTCCATTCACCCCACACCCAATAGTTCACACCTGAATATTCCCCTCCCCCCATCAGCTGGCCATGGTATCTCGCGATATTCTCTCATTATTATTTCCTTGGCAATAGCAATCACTATTTGAACATATTGTTTATGCGTGTGCTCGCTCTTTGCTTGTTCCCTTCTGAGCAATGACGACATACATGCTAATAGGGAAGAGAACTCAGATCACCACTTGTGGCCATGGTCATGCCTGGAAGGCACCTAGTAGATGGGTAGCAAATATTTTTAATTAAGGTAAAGAGTTAAATAAATATTTGAATTGAAATGACTCAATGAAATGAAGGTGTAAACTCTGATGCAATATACACAGGTTAAGCTATGAGCTACTTCCACGGAGAAGGTACTGAAGCTAAGGCATAAAGAGCAGAGGATTTGAATATTACATAGAGTGCCTTTTAGAAGAACAAGTTACTACTTTGCTTCTCTGTATGTTGATTTCCTCATCTAGAAAATGAGAAACATGGTGTGTATCTCATGTGATTATTTTTGAGACTGAGTTTTAACCCAGGCATATCATAAAATGCATATTTAATGCAGGCATATTATCATTGCATATGTTCTAAGTTGCTCATTTCAGCTTCTATTTTTCCCCCCATATATGGCAGTAAACTTTGACTGAGGAAACTCTTAACATTTCTTTATTTCAGAAGAGCAAGAATTTCGGGTGGTGCTGTTGCCAAACCACGGAGGAAATTTATTTGACCAAACCTTTCCCCAAATCATTGAAATTCCGTGGTCCATGATTTCATTTGCATAAGTATATTTGCATGTCCTAATTAAAACTACTGGCAAGAATCCTCAGGAAAGAACTTAGCCTTTTGCCCTCAAGAAAGAAGTTAATTCTTTCTAAAGCGGCCCCCTAATTGTTTATGCTACAGAAGACAGGCAGCAACGGCATTAATTTTGCTTACAGAAATTAGGCTCGGAGTCGGATTTAGAGCTGGATTAACATCAATTTAAAAATGAAGCAGGATAAGCCATTTCAAATAAAGCACTTTACATTTTATTTAGCAAAACCTCCTTGCCCCTTTGAAGTCTGCTAATGACAGCAGAGCCTCTAAAGCTGCCCTGAGGACTGCCTCAAAAGGGGGAGGGAAGACAAGTATGTCCACATGTGACCTGATCACAGGTGGTCCTTCTCCACTGAAGTCCAGACAGTCCGAGAGGTCGCACCAGTGCAAGCCACGCCTCCAGTTCCACCCTTGGCCCTAGAGAAAATGTAGGGCGGATGGATGCACAGCCACGCAGCTCAGGACTGAAACAGAGCGCTGGGTGGGCAGGGGCGCCCGCCGTTTGTGACTCACATGGATCCTTGAGAGAGCCAGTTCACATCCGCTTAGCCTTCAGCCCCTCTGCGGCAAAATGCAGACAAGAGGGGATATGGCTAGAGGTGGTAAGGATGAAACACAACTCCATGTGGGCAAAACCTTTTGTGCCAGCCAAAGTCCTACATGATTGGCACGTGGTAAAGCCTGTCCTCCTTTGTCCCCTGAATACGCTACCTAAAGAATTCTTATGCTGCGTCTCTGGCCAGATGGGTTTGTAACACTCCAGGGTTTGAGCACTCACAGGAAGTAAATAGATGATCCGCATGCATGTTTCTCTTTCCTATTCAATCAAAACACTGTTTCCTTCCAAGTCTGGGCCAATCTCACAATCCCACCCCGGTTTCTAGCATGCGATCTGAGCAAAGAGGCATGGGAGAGATCTGATTGGCTGTTGTTGTTAAGCCTCTTTGACTCGTGACCGAACTGCCCCACACTGTTTTCCCTTGTCCAGCCCAGACACCCGGAATGTCCTCAGCGTGGAGAGATGACATCTTGCGGTGACAGATCTACTTCGAAGTCAACACACACACGCGTAAAGAAAGCTGGCTCAAGCATTCACTGGTTAAGTCTGAGTTAATTTTATAGTGGAAAAAGGCAAATGCTCAGGGAAATGCTGGCAACAGTACAATTTATGATAAATCAAATTGCCTGAAGAGGTGTGGAAAAGGGTTTTGCGGAGAACAAAGGCCCTGGGACTGAGCGGTGAATGTCAAGTTAGCGCTGTGACTGGTGGGAGCGTGTACAGCGTGTAAGTGGATCAATCCCTTAATTGCCCTATGTTTTCCTATCAAATAGGATAATTAGAAGGCATTTTGATTCTCAGTTGAATCAATTCTTTCTTTTAGCCTTAAGAAGAACTGTGTCTTCCAGAGAGGTGAAATGTTGATATTGAATTTTTTTTTTTTTTCTCAGTATTTGGAAATGGCTTAATCTCATTTTGTGGGTACATGGCAGCTCCTTTCTGGGTGATCCAGTTATCAGGTGGCAGGCCCCATGTACAAAGGCTGACCTACCTCCCTCCAGCATTCCAATGCATGGATAAAAATCTTTTTACTCGGTCCTGGAATGAAAATTGCTAGGCACGAGGAGACCCAATGTGTTATCTTACCAAGCACAAGCAATTTCATATTTCATGGGAAACTGTACTTGTTCAGGATTCAAGCTAAACAACAGGGCCTGCTCTCTGCTTTGTTTCATCAGGAATAGCACAAAAGAAACCCTTAAGTATCAACATTATTTTCTTACAATAGGAAGCAAATGTAATTATGTGCCAAAGTATAATAAAAGCCTCACATCTTCATCAGCCTCATTTTCTAAGAGAGAAATTCAAATTTTCATGTTAATAAATATTTCTTTTAGTCCCAGACACCTGAAAGACTCATCAGAAATGATGCTAAAAACAAAAGTGGCACAAGTTGTCCCGTGCCTGGAGATTATTACTTTGCTTTAAGGGTCTAGCATTAGGACTCCAGTCAAGAAATTCATCTTACAAAAATTGGATCTTTACTTTGGACAAGAGGGATTATAGTTTCTTTTATTACCTGCTGACCCTTTACTGGCTGTCTTTTATTTCAATGTTGAGTGGTTAACAATGTCCTTGTAGTTCATAAAGCACTTAAAATTTTTATGTATCTCACTTGATCCTCACAGGAAAGTTTTAGTCATATAAACACCAATTTTTGAATGAAACATGGAGACCAAAGTGGAAAGCACAAAAAAAAAAAAAAAAAAAAGAAATCGGACTTTGAACCTAGATAAAAGGACTTCTACAATGGTATTCTTCACTGTACCACACCTTCTGAAGAATGATTTAAAACAGAATTATATGTTCTGTGAAACCTAAATAGAACAGGCTATTTTCTGTCTACAGAAATGCCCAGGACCAGCAGAGTAGGCCAAAATAGAATCAACAGGAGAAATCTGAGAAATAAATACCTCAGAAAACAAATCCAAAGGAGCCAAAGAACCAAGCTTGGGGTTGGGTGCCAATGATTCCAAAACAAAAGTAGCCAGGAAGAAACAAGAGGATGCCCTTTGTGAATAGTCTCTGTATGATCTGATATTTGCACCGTGCCTCGCCAAGGTGTGGTTTTGTGATGGCTGCATGAATCGACTGTGCAAGAGACCAAAGATCTTTCAATGCTGATGGAAAGGAAATGCCCAGAATTCTTCTGAGCTGGACTTGTCACAGTTCTCCAGCTTTGCTGCACCAGGATAGATACCATTTGTACAGAGCTAGGCAGACCAAGGCTGTCCACCAAAGCAGGGTACATGGACAACACAGCTTGTTTTGCTATTTTCAACAATGCAGAATATCAACACATTGAAATTCTTCTTCACACAGGGAACCAGTTATCTAACACCAGGCATCTATAAGAACAAAGGAACCACATGTGCCAGTGGTGGAGGACAGAGTGAACCAATCAAGAGAAGTCACTGAGCAAACAAAGCACTCAGAGTAACAGATGACTGTGCCTAACCTGGAGAGAAAGCCAGCCACGGGAGAGCCCGGAAGGTTCTGCAGGTGAGGCTCCAAGAGCGAACCTGTCAGTCACAGCAGCAATTGCTACAACTTAATGCTTGCTTCTCATGCATCAGGTATATATAAATGACATAGTCTTTCACTAATCTTCAAAAACAATTAACTGCCTTGTTTTAAAGATGAAAAACGGCAGTTAAGAGTCAGTGACTTATTCCCAGCTAGAGACCAGGAGGAAGCAAGCCAGCACTGAACATATTGCCTGGTTCCAAAGCACATGAGCTTAGTCAGCCTGTGACACCTTCCTCTCATCACACACAAAGGCTGGACAAATGTTGATTATATGAGCCACGTATTTATAGCTTTACCATAAGACTTTTCATTTATGTTGCCAACCTACAGTGGACTATGGTGAGCTTTTGTTTTTATACATTGCTCTAGTGGCTTTTAGAGCTATTGAAAAAATTTCTTGCCTTTCGTGCTGAGCTTTAACCACCTCAGTTGAGCGGTAGCTGTCACCTCCCTGGAGTACCAGTGTCTTGCAAACTTGTGCCTTCTCCAGAGATTTTACTGGGGCTATTTGCAGCCGCTGAGCATCAGGGAAAGGTGGTTTAGTGTACTAAGCATAGCTCTATGGAGCAAGCTCTCGGGAATATGGATGCAGACTATGACATTGTTCCTATTACAATGTCGTTCATATTCTTTTCCAGTGCATTCTCTTCCTTTCGCTGCAGTGCTCTACAATCCATAAAAAGCAGTTGAGGATAGAGATGAAAGAGAAAGAGCAACAGTTGAATGCAACATTCATAGATGGCCAACTTAATGGTGTGAGTCTTGAGATCGCATTTTGATCTGTGGATATCTTGCAGGAATCTAGCATTGTATCTTTAATGAAAAACCCTAGGTATATCTGTTAGTTTTTTCACTTTGGAACAAAATATGTTTTGGTTCACTAAAGTCCAGCACATTTAGTTTTACAAATAAGCTAAGGCTCTTCTAACTACGCACCCAAAGGAAAAGCATAATATATTTTAAGGCAAGCAATGTTTCCATACATATCATAACAAGTACAATTTTTACATTGCAAAGCAAGAGTCAGGGCCATAGAGCAACCTGCACAAAGTGCTTTAAGTTCAGTTCCTCATATAGTTCCCTCTAATTCTGTTTGATTAACTCCAACTTTCTCCCAGAGGAAACAGATCTGTGGTTTAAAAGACTTGTTGTTACAGTTCAGTAAATATGTTAGAATTAGTCAGTGTTTTGGGTTTTAAAGCAACACAAACTGCATCTATCTGATTTTAGTAGAAAAGTAATTCATTTTAGTAGAAAAGTAATTCATTAAAAATATATTCAAGGGCCGGTGAGATGTTTCAGCGGCCTAATGTGCCTGCTTAGGAAAGCTTAGGCAACTCAGGGATGGTGGTTCAATCCCCAGAACAACATGCTGTGCCAGCCCCACCCCGCGGGCAGGCTGAGTCAGCCACAATATTAAATAAACAAACAAACAAATAAATAAAATAAAAATATATTCAAAAGTCTCAGGAAGATTGGAGAAGCTGACTCAGTTGCCCATGTGGAAGAGTATGGTTGGTCAGCTTGGACTGCATGTGCATACTTTAGCTGCAAAGGAGGCTAGAAAATTGCTATGTGGCTTCTTGGTTTATGTAATGGAAGGCTAGTTCTGTAGCCTTTACAATTCATGATGCAAGGTGTCAATACCCCAAGGAGAGTTAAAATTTCACTGGTTAAACTTACATTACACTTTGTGTCTATGCTACAGCAAAACTTTCCAAATATTGACACCTTTTTCAGTCTCTAACAGAATTCTGTATTTTAAAGAGCATTACTTCTTTAGCTTTTTATTTTAGGCCTTTACATAATTCCTGATATTCAAAATTATTCCTGTGTGATTCTTAAAATATATTCAAAGATTTTTTTTTCTAGACAGCCAGCATGCTTCTAAGACCAGGAGAACATTTTCAGCCTGAAACGCTTTGTTTGTCTTAGCTATCAGGTCAAAAGGACTCATTTATAAAAGCTCAATCAATCAGAATTTCATGCTTGCTTGAAAAAAAATACTTCAAGCAGATAAAATGTATGGGATTTCAATTAAATGACAAATATCTACTAAATAGATCTCATTTGTTTAGAATTGCAGCTTGCAGTAGATGTTACATACACACAAAAAAAAAACTTTGGTAGAAATTTCAGGAATAAGTCACTTGTCACTTGTCACTTAGTGAAAGAACAACCAAAATAATCAGAAGAATACCCAAAAGAATCATTCAGAATACACTGCTATTCGTTCAGCTCTATGAAATCTCTTTCGAATCAAGCTGATGATTAAACATCTTCAATAGAAACACTGATTCCCTGTGTTTATTTGTAGTTTGACATATGTCTCAGTTACTCTTTTCTCCTTTCTGGGACAAATACTTGACACCCAAAATGAAGAAAGGAAAGGTTTATTTAGCTCACTGTTACTGTAGGTTTCAGTCCACACTCCGCTGGTTCCAAGGCTGAGGGGCACATGGCAGAGAGCAGCAGTTCACGGTGGCAGAACAGCAGCAATGGGAACAAAGCCAGCAACAGTAACAGAGAATTCTGTCTCTGTGTCTCTCTTGTATTACATTGAGGCTCTCTGGCTCAGGCTATTTGCCTCAGGCCACACCCATCACCCTAGCACTACTCAGACCAGTAATCCAATCCTTGGATCACCCATAGTCCCAGTAGATCATGAGTTAATCTCAAACTCTAGAAGTCCCTGCCCCATGATTGCCTGAGGTTTTGTGGGAACAACTAGAGACAAACCATAAAAACATACAAATCTGTTTATTCTGTGGACTTAAATCTCTCTCTCTCTCTCTCTCTCTCTCTCTCTCTCTCTCTCTCTTTCTCTCCCCCTCCCTTCCTCCCTCCATATACGTGTATATCACAAAATATTTTTTTTAGCTAAAAAGTCTTGCTCATCATGTGTAGATGCTGGTCATGTAACACTTCTTTTTTATGTGTTTGGTACATAGTACAGGGTTTCACCATGCAACACGGACTTGTAGTGATCCTTCTGTTTTGAGCCTCCCATACTGGGGCTACAGGCATGCACCCAGTCTCATTGGCCAGCTCAGTGTGTCTAGGGGTGGGGTTGGTATGGTATGTCATGCCGGGGATCAAACCCCAATCCCTGCACTTGCCTGAACAGCCTAGACTGCTGAGCTGTCTTGATGGTCCAACATTTCTTATATATGACTCAGTCATACTATTGAGTTTAAACCTAGTTGGTGAAATTTATTGGTCTAAATTCATAATTAAGGAACTAATATACCTACCATCACTCTCTGTTGAAATTGAACATTAAAGATTAAAAACAAACAAAAATAAATAACAAACTTAACAAACATACAGAATTACAAAAGAGGTAACCATAGACAAGTCTGTAGAATTGAAAAGTTGAATAAGATTTTGATGCAGGAAGGCATACAAGCTGAAACTTATTATTATTATTATTATTATTATTATTATTATTATTATTTTGTCTTTTTAAGACAGGGTCTCGCTATGCAGTTCAGGCTGGCCTTGAGCTCACTTTTGTAGCCCAGGCTGGTCTCGAATAAGCTGAAACTTATACTAGCAGGGCTGGAAAAAAAAAAATGGACCAGAGCTGATCTGTCTGTATTTCAAAATTTCTAAGAAGTTTTAAGAAGAAAAAAAAATGTTAAGAAGTTTTGAAAACAGTGTTAGAAATTGGAGGGGAAAGAAAATGGTTGTAAGTTTTTGTGGAGATCGCTTAGAACTCTGAGTATTCTTACCTTTCCTTAGCAGAAGACCAGAGGCTTAGGTTCTGGAGAGTCTGACCTGCATAGGCTGTGGGATATAGACTCTCAGGTGTAACAGGGGCAAGAGAGTTGAGGCGGTGCATAGAATGACAGAGTTAAGGGAGAGGGGGCGCAGTGAGTGTGAGCATCCATCTCCTCCTGACATCATTGGCAGGAGGCTTATGTAGTACGTGGAAAGCACTTGGCAGAGGTGCATGATGGTACTGACTGTGGCTATTGGTAGAACGGGATCCTAGAGGGCCACCTATCTCTTCTGGTGCTAGGTCCTGGTGGAGCGAGAAGTCTTAGCTTCTGGTATGTACACAAATATTTTAAAATTTGCTATGGCTATATACAGTTGAACACATGCCCAATAGAACCTCTGCTTATACCTGCTAGCAGAAAAAAAAAGTAAATTATTTTCTTGGTTATTGGGCTGATCTAGTGGAGAAGACCACAAATACTGGCAGTTAGAGTTTCACCCTCCCCCCAGTGGCTGGACCCCTGCCTGTCCAATTTACACGCTGTCAGGCAAGAAGCTTTTATCATTCTTGTCCTTACCAACTTGTATGTTAGATTCTTATTGTTATGTGAATCCAGAAACATAGACCTGTATTAGATACATCTTCAAATAATCTGTGTAAAACAAATAAATGTTTCTTAAAAAAAAAACAGAGAACATTTACAAAGTTGACTTCCTGGCCAGCAAATTAGCTCAGTGGACTAAAGCACCTGCCTGGGAAAGCTCAGGCAAGTGCATGGACTGTGGCTCAGTCCCTGGCACCACATGCCACACCAATCCTGCCCTCAGGGTAGGCTGAGCCTAGGTGGAGTCCAGGTGTAGTGGCACACACCAGGGCTGTGGAGGCTGAAAGCAGGAGAATCACCACAAGTCCAAGCTGTGTAGTGAGACCTTGCAATGACCAAATACGTTAAAAAAATCAGCTTACAAAGTAAAACAAAAATAAAATAAAAATAAAAAGTGTGCTTCCTATTCTTGCAAACATTTGTTCATTCCAAAATTCTATGAGGCATGGTAACAAATACTCTTTTAGTAGTAGAGTTATATTCTACAACCTAGACAAGGATAACTTCCCTGTAGGCCTTGTATAAGACATAATATACTGTACTATATTGTTTATATCTTGCTGTAGCTAACATACTAAACTCAAATTCCATAGTGGTAGGAATAATGAGGAAACAGAAGATGCCCAGAGAATGGTGGGAAAAGAGACTAATGGTCAAGGAGGACTATTTCATACAGTGTGTAACATAAGGCTGGAATAGTTTGAATGTTATCTCAAACTATGGAGGTGAATAAGACCACACAAGGGGAGAATGTCCTTGAGGACTCTGGTATTTAGAGGTTGAAATGAACAGAAGTACACGGAAGAGAAAGGGGGTCGGGGAGATAGCTCAGTGGAATAAGTGCTTGTCTGACAAGCACAAGATCCTGAATTTGATCCTTGATACTACCAAAAAAAAAAAAAAAAAAAAAAAAAAAAAAAAAAAAAAAAAAAAAAAAAAAAAAAAAAAAAAAAAAAAAAAAAAAAAAAAAAAAAAAAAAAAAAAAAAAAAAAAAAAAAAAAAAAAAAAAAAAAAAAAAAAAAAAAAAAAAAAAAAAAAAAAAAAGTTAAATGTTAAAAAAGATGTTATTCTTAGTAACTTTTTGCAAAAGGATAGGACATGGACTAACACCAGACTGGAAGTGCCACTCGAACAAAATGTAAACACACCCAAGAAGATGAAAGATGCTGGGTTCAGGAACTGGATGACCATGTATAGAAAGCAAGGGACAATTTCAACACTACAGTGAAGAGGGATTCCAAATAACAGATCTAGGCAAGTCCACAGGCAAGGTTACAGAGAGAGCTTTTGTCCTCCACACTGAGCTACCCAAGGAAGACAGTAAGCCTAAGACATTTATAACTCTATCAAAATAATTAGTGATAGAATGAACATAAATAAAAATAAGAAAATGGAAAATTATACTAGAAATGTAATTCACAACAGTATGTGGCAGCCTTATGAATATTATTTAGCCTTAAAAATAGAAGCGTCAATTGGTTTTATGGGATCAGTTTGTATGATTCAGACTTGACTGGCCACATCTGCTCTTCACCACTCATAATTTTGGTCCCCTGCTCAGCACAAAGTATTGGCCAGCAGGCCTACTGGACTGTCCACTTATCTCAGCCCTTGCTAGGGGAGCATGGGCATCAGCATACCCTCCCCACATTCCTCCCAGGAGGAACCTGAAGGATGCCGGCCCCGGCCACGCAAATCCTGCTGTGGATGGCTAGAGAACTGGGCAATAAATTCTACACGTGTGGAATAGTTAAGGCTTCACGCGGCAAGCTGGTGACGGATGGAAGCCAGGAGGTGGGAAGGAGCTGACAGATGAGTGGTCCTTACTCCTCCAGGATGGGCAGATCTGAATAGAGATAAGTGGCTGCAGGCTCCTACTGTGTCGGCTTTCTGTATGACCAGGACATCTGCCAGTTTTCTTTTTTTTTTTTTTTAATAAGTGCTCAGTCCTGTTCAGTACTTTTTTTTAGAATATAGGCTGAGACATTGAGTCAAGCAAAGAATTATGTAACTACATGGGGAGACCAAAGAGAAATTCAAATAAAAAAATGGAGAAAGATTTGTGTTTGGACATAGAGAGAGAGGAAGGAGGAAGAGGAGAAGATGAGGAAAAGCAAAAGGAGAAAGAGGAAGAGGAGAAGAGGAAGGAAGGTGAGGAGAAGGAAGACGAGATAATAAAATCGTTACCTTGTGAGAAATCAATGTAGGAGCTAAAATGTCAAGAAATAAAAATAATCAGATGATCACAATTTAGAATAATGGCAATATGTATCGAAACTATCTAAAAATTTCAAAATGGTTCCCTCTGGTTAGTAATCCTGTGTGGGATGGTATTTGGGAAGCCTATGGTTTTTGTTATAGAGCTGATAACCCTATTTTATTTTTAAACTGTGAATGATGAAAAAAATTAAACATAAAAAAATATTCACAGTAAGCTGTAAGCATTTATGTATCTTGATATAAGGTAGATACAGGTCAGAAAACAGCTTGCAGTGAAATTCACTTTTATCTAGATGTTTATTTATACACACTGATATAGAACATTATATCAAAACTTGTAAGAGTTACTGACCTTGAGTTTCTTTTCTACTCTGAAGACCTTTGAATATGTGAATAGCCTATGGATTATAGTTATAAATAAATTGAATAAGAAAGCTATTGTTGAATTTAAAATATATTTCACATACCTCAAGTGATGATTATAGCTCATAACCTGACAAAGAAACTTAGCATATGTCAGTGAGTTAAAATGCACTCTAAAATAAAACTATGGGGCTAGGGAGACAGTTCAGGAGCAGAAGTGCCTGCCTGGCAAGTGCAAGGTCTTGAGTTTGTTGCCCAGTTCTGCAAAATTACTTACTTGCTTAATTAATTAATTAAAACTATGATGCTCACCTAATACAGAATAAGTTACCATATATATACTATATATTGTTTGTTTGTTTGTTTGGTTGGTTGGTTTTTTTGTTTGTTTGTTTTTTTAGGACCGGAGATTGAACTCAGGCTCTTGCACTTACCAGGCAAGTGCTTATTCTACTTAGCTATCTCCCCAGCCCCTGATTACCCTGTATTAATTTTTCAATTGCATGTGTCCAGTCTCACTTGTCACTTGTCATTGCCTGCTATGTAAGCTACTCTGCAGACTGTGATGCACCCATATATACATATGTAAATATAGACATCCAGACAGACACAGGTATAGTACATGGGAAGGTCATTCCCTGTGCTTAGTCTTTACCAGCAGGATTGCTATCAACCTAAGGCATTTTCAGCTGGCATCTGCAAACCTTTCCAATCCCTTCCCACAAGCCATTCTGAAAGGCTCCTTAACCACATGGTTAGAGATAGTAACAGCAACAACCCTACTCCTGGTGCCAAATTCTGTGTTAGCTTACTCTTCTCTCGTTGCTCAAAAAAAATACTTGGTGCCCAAAGTTAAGGGAGGAAAGGTTTATTTAGCTCACAGTTTGTAGAGGCTGCAGTCCATAACCAGCTGGCTCCACAGCAGGGCAGCATGGTACAGGGGCATCCATTCATGGTAGGAGCAGATATCAAAAGTAGCAGGAGAAAAAGCGAGAAGCAAAGCTCTTTTCCTCACCTATGTTGTATGCAGGCTACTCTCCCAACGTGAGTGTAGCACTAACACTCCTAATCCCAGCACTAGAGAATGAAAAAACTGTAGATACAGTCACCTCTGAAAAGCCCAATCCCCATGATCACATAACACAATTTGGAAAGCCCATGTTGAAAGTTAGATATCAGCTTAGGTTGAAGAACTGTCAATGAAACAATTAGTTATAAGGATGGAAGGAGTAATGAAATCCTTTATGTCTTTAAAAACTGATTTTATATGTCAACTTGACTGAGCTCCAGGTAGCCAAAATGCCTGATTAAACATTGCTCAAGTTATATCTAGGAGGGCATGTTTGTGTTTCTGGATGAGATTAGCGTTCGAATTGGGAGACTGAGTAAACTGCTTTCCCTAACATAGGCAGCCCCCATCTAAGCAGATAAATTACTGAACTGAATATAAATATTGAATCTTTACAATAAGAGAGACCTTAATTTTTTTTGGTTGGGAAATAAACATTTGGTTCAAATACAAACGGAATAAAAGAAAGTTGACAAAATCTAACAACAATCAAATAAAAGTGGGAAGCACACATAAAGCAAAATAACACATGCTCAATCCTATTCTGTTTGTTTGGTTTCTGGTGATTTCTAATTAGGGTTAAAGTACCTCTTTGACTAAAGGATGAACCCATAGCTATGTGTACACCCACAGCGCCAACGCTATTAGCACTAACAAGCTGCTCCACCTGTAGCACAATAATGGGAAAAAAATAAGTCAGATTGGGGAATTTCCATTTCCATTAGTGAGGTTATTTCTACATCTATCTTCCTCTTGCAACCAAATTATAGACCATCACTCTCCGAATGTAGACATGACAACAAATCTTTGTCCCTGGATTTTCAATTTTAATGTGCAGTTTATGCACAGGAATGCAGTTGGCACAATAAGGCTCTCTGCTCCTCATTATCTGTGAATATTGAAAAATGGATTTTTCCTTCATTTTCAGCAAATGGAAATTTTTCTTTAATAAATAACATGAATATAACCCTTGACAGTGTATGGCTGTCATTGAATCAACACCGTTATCATTAATATTTGTGCAAAGAATACTCCATGAACAAGGCAACCGCAATTTTCAATAGACCTGAACGTGGGCATCATTTATAATTCTGCGTCCATGTGACCCTAATAACTTAGTATTATATCATAGCTTCATGAATATAAACATGTACAGATACATAGATATATTAATTTTAAATATATATCTGAGTGAGAACAACAGCATGTCTGCTGGATAGCTATTTCCAAGGGCTAAAATATTTTACTTATGTTCCTATGAGAATCAAGAGAAGTCAGTAATAGGAATGAATGACCAGATGCTTTCTATATGTGCTGTCATTTTTGAGACAAGCTTTATGCTAGAGCATTGGTTATTTCTTTTGATCCCCTGCACAGTATCCGACATCCAAAAGAATCTGCTCTTCTTTTCCTGGTGCATCTCTAGTCACAGATGTGTGCAGTGCTCAGGGCATGCTGTATGACTCTCCAACAGATCCTTTGCATTTCTACTTCTTCCTTTGCGCATGTGCTGAGACAGGTAATGCCTAACTCCTTGGACTGCTGAGGTTTCAGTGGATCTATGAGAGTGCTTTGTATTTGCCAAGCAAGTTCTCATGCAGCTAGAGATACTGTGATTAATAGCCAGTTGTGAATCATCTTGCTCTATCAATGACCAGTAGTGGCATTTTGCAGGTTATTGTCCAGATCATTCTTAAAAACAATCTTGTTATTTTAAATAGTCAAGACTGTTAGATAAGCAGTGTAACAGTGATTTAGAATCATAAAATTAATAAAATCAGGGGATCTAAGAGACCTGTGTCTTTTCCATTAAGTATCTTTGCATCTAGAATGATGACTGCATGGTTGAAGACATGATCTGTGCCTAAAATGTAGATGGCAGAATTTCCAGTCAATTTTATAGTACGCATGCATTGTCATTATAAAACATTTTCACTTTTTCTCTTTCCAGATAAAATTGATATCAAACAAACAGCCTCATGCCTCCTTTTCTGATCCACTTACCAGACTTCACTCCTCAATACAATGGCAGCTACATGTTTTTTCACCTTCAGGGTGATATTGGTATTGGTTCTGATCCAATACAACTTTTCAGTGTTATGCCATGATCATGTTTAATTTTTGTTTGGGATGACAGCGTCTGCTGAAGATCCATGGGAAAGGGATTGGTTCTTAGTCGGAGGGTATTGGGAGGTGGTGAACCTGCAAGAAGTAGGCCTTATGAGGAGTATTTATGTAGTTCATTGCTGGTGTTTCCCTACTAGGAATTGTGGGGCTTCAGCTGTTGATTCTCTTTGCTTTCTGACCATGAGGTAAGCAGTTGGCTCTGTACCCGGTCCCTGACAGGGCCATCCAGTCTGGCTGATTTGGTTTGGAACTTCCAGAATTGTGCTAAACAAACTTTTTTGTTTATAAATTAGTTATCTCAGGTTTTTGAGAATGGTAATGCAACCTGACTAATACAGTGGGTGAGGTAAATTAGTTTCTAATTAGCAAGTAACATTATGTAAGATTATAGCCAGAAAATGGTGCTAGTGAAATATTAACAAAATTGTCATTGTCAAAAATAGGTATGTAGTGGAGCTTGTAGACCTGTATCAATTTATGACTCCACCACCAGGTTCTGGTTGCATCACTGTGTTTTTTTCTAACTAATAAAGGCATTGATTTCTAACAGTACATTCCTGACAAAAGTTGTCATGAGTATTAAGTGTATTAATCTATATAAAGTACTAAGAACATTGCCATAGTAAAAGGTAGCTATTGATTCCCATCACCACCACTGTATTTTTCTTTTTAGACAGATAAATATTTTTCAATCACCTACATACAGATTAGGCATCTAACTGGCCATTTAATCAGTTTGATTTCTAGAAATTGAAGCTCGACCTTCAACCAAATAATTGTTTATATAAATAGGTACTTCTAAGCATAGTAGCACAGCTATTGGTTTCTGACTCACCATGTTCCCATACACTGAGAAATCAGAGTATGAGATTTGGTTAAATAATCTGGATTATATTTGTAAAAACTCCAAAGCAGCATCTTGTCTTTAACTGATGAACCCATTTATTAGAGGATGTTACCAAGGAATAGGACCCAGCCAGTGAGATCTGGACTAGAAATCAGGAAATGAAGTGAAAATTTAAGTGTAGTCCTGCTTCTACACTAAGATAACATGAAGCACTATAAGGAGACTTGATGTTAGGTGAGTACTGCATATGGACAGCAGAGCTCATTCCTGGACTTTGATTTGGGGTGACCCCAATGCGCTGGGAGTTTGGGTATTCCATGCCAAGTCTAGCAGATCACTGCACAGACTCCCCCCACCCCACCCCACCCCAAATTTCTTTGGTTCTGTGCCCCTAGCTGTCTGTGCTGGAGAAGTGTATAGTATTAGACTAGTGATGATTTTACCCCATACTGCAAGATTTAAGTGGTAGACTCTCTCTAATACAGATCTTTCAGAAAAATATTAAAGCAAATCCTAACTTCAGTCCAGTATGAAAGCTAAATAGGACACCATCACTAGGATGGCCAACTTATTCTCATTTGCCTGGGATTCTGCTGATTTTAGCATCCATATCCAATACCTAGGAAACCCTTCAGTCCCCAGCAAATGAGGATAATCGCTCAAACTAACTATGATAGAATAAATATGTAGGTACAACAAAATCTGAAATGTTATCGGAATGGTGCAAGTTAAACATTTCAGGGATCAAAGTTTAAAGGTTGGAACTGGTGGAAGAACATCGAGCTCATCGCCTGACCAGTTTCCACATTTGGCACAGGGTCTCGGAGCAGCATGCTGGGATGTGAGCCGGTGCTGATGCTCAACTGAAGTAAGTGGGGGAGTAAGCTCTTCTTGGCCAGTGCCAGTGGAGTGGACCAGTCAACCCGCCATTGCTGACAAGATGCTAAACCTTCTGTATTTCTTTCAGCAATGACTGAAACAAAAGCTTACTTCTTCATTAACTTCTCGGCTTGATAATTTAGTCAGTGGTGGTAAAAAAAAAAAAAAAAAAAAAAGCCACCAAGGCAATCCCAACAACCAAAAAGTTCTCTTTGTACTATATGAGAAATATTCAATTATTTTACACAGAAAATGAAGGGTTCACAATCAACACTAATTATTGTAGCATTTTACTCTAAAATTCATGAACACATTTACATTTCAACTGACAGAATGTCAGAAACAAATGCATACGGGGAGATTTTAAACTGCCTTTCAACCTGCATCTAACATTCTAACCTATATTTTAAAGTGAATATGATGACAACAACATGTCCCAATGACATGACCTTATTCCTGCTTCTGATGCTGATTCCTTTTTAAAAAAATAAGTAGCTCATGCCACATCATATTCAGGGATCATACATTGCAGTGAGGCATTCAGCTATTTGGTTATCCACACAGTGAGGCTGGAGCCAAAGCTGAACGGCTAAATTGGCTAAGTTCTGACACCCAAATCACAAGTTGGTATGTGTCTTTCTGGAAACCACTAGCCATGAGGTTGAGGACAATTTTGAAGCCAAATCCCTGTGAGCTGAACACAGTAGGTTGCTGTTGTTGCTGCATCTACATTGACTGACTCATGAGCTCCACATGCCCTACCTGAGAGCATTCAGTAGGGGATCCGCAAAGACAAGGCTAAATCAGCCAATGGCCTTCTGAGCATGAATCCCAACTCTAAATGATGGTTGAGCTACACAAGCTGTTCTGATATGGCTATGACTTGTCCCCTATGGGTTCATGTGTTAAACACTTGTTCCTCAGTGTGGTAATGGGAGAGGCAGGGAGACTTCTATGAGGAGAGGCCACAGAGAAGATCCTGAGGGTTCTGGGAGCACTGCTGCTGAAAAGGATTAAGGCTGTTTCATGTGGGAACATGAACTAGTCCTTCCAAAAAATCTGTTGTAAGTAACCTGTCCACCTTCGCTTTGGCTTCTTAATTAGAGATAGGATCTTTATCTCCCACGTAAGCTTCTATCCTCCATTACGATGCCACCTGATGTTAGGTACTCACTAGACAATGGGGGTCCTCTAGATCATTGACCTGGAACCACCAGATTTACCTGAGTGAAATAAATCTCTCTATAATGTTAGCCTGGCTCAAGAATTTTCCTGTAGTAATGAAAGATAGACTAACATACATGCCCAGGCAGCACATGTATAATTTCTGCATGTGTGTATATTAAGCACATGTGATAGCTAATTGTAAGTGGGAGTTAGGCTGGATTAAGTGATATGAAAATAGCTGTTAGAACATTACTTTTGAATCTGTATGAGAGTATATTCTGAGAAGAGATGAGCATTTGAGTCAATAGACTGAGTAAAGAAGGAATTGCTCTCCTAATGTGGACAGGCATCATTTAATCTGTTGAGGGTGGGGCTCATAAGATCAGTGCTCCCTCCCCCCATGCCCTTGGTCTCAGGCTGAATTATCTCCCCTTCCCATTGCAGGCCTGCCTGGTTCTCTAGCTTGCAGGCTTCCAAATCACGTAAGGAAATTCCTGTAAATATCTTCTTGTACAGCTATATCTACATATAGCTTGTTGGTCCTATTTCTCTGATTAATACTGCATGTAAGCAGATATTTGAAAATAACAGGCGATACTCTTGCCCATTCCTCCATGGAAAGACATAATTTTGATCCTCTCCATAGACACAATAAGTTTGCCTTATCAGACATCAAATCTGCCTTGAATTTGGATTGCATAGGCTCCAGGCCTGTGAGAAATAAACACCTGTTATTTTTAAATCACACAATCAAAATATTTTGCTGTAGCCATAGAAATGGACTAAAACACTCACCCTGCATTGTTTGGACTGGTTCACTCCTCTAAGTCCACAGGCGATGCAGGTGGGAATGACAGAACTAATGGTCTGTACTTGTCTGTGGCTTGGAGGACTACGTGTGAAGTAGGGGGTGTGCTTTTCTAAATTATCAAAATCAAATTGCAGTCAAGAAAAGAGCTAGCATTCCGAGTCAGAGCAGAAAAAAAGCGCCAGAATTGGAATATGAAGCAAAGCCAGACAAAAATGATTCAAGGCATTAGAAAACAAGAAAGTTGGTGGAATGACAGGGAGAAGCTTTTGTGCATCCATTCTCTTTGGATGCTGGGCCCAGGGCCTGTGTTCTCTAGTGTTTCCGCTGTGCAAAGCAGGGAGCCTTTAGCCTTGTGAATGCAGACTACTCGGAAAGACAACTGCTGCCTCCTTGCTCTAACATTCTGGCCTCTCCCCGGCACTGCTCACTCCCTAATCAACATGTGGCCAAGAGCAATATGCCCAGGTCACAGATAGGGAGACACGTCTGCTTCGGACTTGGTTCTGGTGGAAATAAGAATAGCCTAAGCATTAACAGCCAAGGGCTGGCATTTAATGCAGTAGCTTTGGGCCATCTGTGTAGTCTAGACATGTTGAAGTCAAGAAATTAGATATAAAATGAGCCCAGGTTTAGACAGCCATGAGGGGATACTACAGAAACAAAAGCAAACGCTGGAGAGCTCATGCTCTCTGTCCCCATCAGATGGTGTCCGATGAAACAATGACCAAGACATTACAGGAATCGATGAGGCAATTCTGACCCACAAAGGACAATGGTGTTTCTCACCATGGTGGCAAAGTATTCTCATGCAATTCCTATAAACAATTTTTAAAGACATAATCACAACAGAAAGCTTGCAACAGAGGAACACGTCTTTTCCAGAAAGGGTAGTTGTAATGTTCTTTTTGTTACTGTGCAAGTGAACCAAACTCCTTGCTTAATCAAAATCATTAGTTTATTTGTTCATATCAAGTAATAGTAATATCTGCTAATCCACCCAGCACTCGGGAGGCTGAGGCAGGAGGATTGGTGCGAGTTCGAGACCAGCCTGGGCTACAAAAGTGAGCTCAAGGCCAGCCTCAACTGCATAGCGAGACCCTGTCTCAAAAAGACAAAAAAAAAAAAAAAATCTGCTAATCCAGCTCTTCTCTCTCTCTCTCTCTCTCTCTCTCTCTCTATGACTTTTGTACTTTGTATGTTGTAAAATTTTGGAAAGGTGATGAGAAGAAATCATGAAGAAAGAGGAATGGCTCAGTGTGACTGCTACTTTCGCTGTTGCTGTCCTTCCTCATGCTTACAGCCCTGAAGACTCTACAGCTAGGATTTGGAGCTACATTCCTGGGCTCCAGGGGATGTCTCTACATGTAGTTCACCTAAGTTATCTCTCTCTGGCATCTCTTATTACTTCTTATCTCAATGTTGTGTCTTGCTTCAAATCTGTAGTTAGATTTTCTACATCGATTTTTAATATTGGTTTTAGATGGTTTTGTTTTCAGATAATTCGTAGATACATTTTTCAGTATCTCTTGTCTAAGCTCAGGACATTCACTTCTAGATGTTTGTCAAGAATGTCAAAATAAGAAACAGAAATTAACTTAATGAATATAAAACTGATTACCTGCTTGTTATGTTCTTAAGACTAATATATTTACAGAATTATGGAAATGATTATTATGATCAAAGTCTTCTAAAATGACAAAGGAAGTTACAACCATATTACTGTAGCCATGAATAAACAGGAAAATCATTCTGCTGTCAAAGAAATAGCATCCAATTGAACCATGGTTATTTTCTTGCTGAAATCCTCCTATGAATAGGAGAGGCTGCCTCTCGTGTTAAACCAAGTGAGGAGAGTCTATATCATGATGAAACAAGCAGCTATAGAACGCCAGATATTTTCTAATTATTTTCAAATGAAATTGACTAGACAGAGTTTTAACTAAAGATAATAGCGGAGGATAAAATACAGCTCATTCTCCCCTCGACGTATATGTAGAGGTAATAAATCCATCTAAAGGACCTCCCGTGGCCTCTGAGGTCAGCCTGACCCCCAGGTCTCAAGCCTCAGACCTTGACCTGCTCATGCTGCTGACATCATACTGTGTCAGTTAAGCTTAAATCAACTGGACCGGCATTTGCAGTTCCGTGTACTGTGAGAAGGCTGGGCCTAATTGGACGCAGGCAACAGGGATTTGCTTTGGAAGGTGCGTGTCTTGTTAATGCTCTTCCCGGGTGCTCAGCATCCCCAGTGCCTGAAGTGAGTGGCTTCTCTCAGCGGCGCCCTTCCACCACGGTGCCTCGTCCTTGAAGTCTGCCACCCAGGATCAGAATGAAGCCTCTGAAACTGTGAGTCAAAGTGAACAGCTTTTCTTTTAGGGAGGGGGCGGTGGGTACTTTGCCCCAGTGTAAGAAAGCTAGTCCGCACGTTCAGAGTACCTCCCGGGGTGCGGGTCAGCTCAGGGGCCTCGCTCTCGCATCTCCCCTCCTCATCTTTCCCGCTGTCCACCCATTCCACACCTTGGGGTAGTCACTCATGCTCGAATCAGATATGAACAGACTAGGACGTCAGCGTCTGAGGACTCGATGCAATGTCGCAGCCCATCACGTCCCCGGGAGTCTCAGAGCTGGCAGGAATCTGAAAGCCCCTTTCTACAGAAGGCTTAGGCAAAACCCATCAATTTACCAGAGCACGCCTTTAATTCCCTGGAGACAGGAACTAATTCTGGAAAAATATAAGCTGTCCTGCTTAGAGAAGGAAAAATAAGTAGGAAAAACACAGCATCTGGGCAAAATTCAAGCTGCAATTTAAGTAAATGGGCCGCAGAGAGGAATAAGACTGCTCTCCATTAAAACAGAGTGGGAGAAATAGACATACTCAGAAATGATTTTGCATATCTTCTTTTTTTTATGGACTAGATGGGGATGGATCACATAGGTGAATAAAAGAGGATCTTTTCCAATGTAGTTTTTTTTTTTTTTTTTTTTTTTTTTTTTTTTTTTTTTTTTTTTTTTTTTTTTTTTTTTTTTTTTTTTTTTTTTTATTCAGGATATTTATTTATTTATTTATTTTAAATTTAACAATGGTTGTATTACATATTTTCATCATCAGATCAGATCAGATTAATAGATATAGGCATATAAGATTGATCAAACATTTAAACATTAACACTTTCAATAAACATTACTTTTTTTTTTTTTTAAACAGTTGACACACTGCATACTGTCCTCACAATAGTTACAAAGAGCACAGGGAGTGGGCATGACACACCTCCCAATTGATATTGGTAAGGAAAGAAAAAATTGCATATCTTCTTAATAAAATTCAAAAGGATATTTTCTTCCTCCCTTCTTCCTCTTTCTCCTCATCTCGCCTCTCTTCCTTTCTTTTTGCAGCACTGGGAATTGAACACAGGGCTTTCACGTTCAGCTACATCCCCACCCTTTTTTAAAGCTTTTTATGTCGAGGCAAGGACTCACTAAGCTGCTGAGTTAAGTACAGCTCCAGTGCCGTGCTTGAACCTGTGATTTTTCCACCCTAATCTCCCTCCATGCTGTGCCAGTGATAAAGAGGCTCTATCTCTATCACTAAAGTCAGCCCCCCAAAAGGAATCATGTAATAACAGGTAAAATTTTATGGAGGTACAAATACAATCTCCAAGTTAAAAACCTACAGAAATAGTAATATAAAATTGATCTTTGTAGACATTGCATTTCTGAGACATTAAGGACAAATGCATGAATGTTTCTCTCTTGACCTCATTACTGCGCAGCATGGCATAGAATTCCAGAGACGAAATATTTCCCTTTCACAGCTCTGTTGACATTTTCCCAAAAGGTTAATATCCTTGACATATAGAACTGTCATAGCAAACAATAAATTTTTTAAAAAATCAGAGAAGTGTACCCAAGGTGCAGTTTGTGGATGCCTTTGAATGCAGAAGCTGGAACGGGACTTCTCAGGAAGCCTGTGGCTCGCACCAAGGGCGTCGGTGGACACAGGGGGAGCCATCAGGCTCAGGAAGCAGCCTGAGTGGGGAGGAGATGAAGCCACGGCAGGGCGCGGGCCGCGAGGCCTCTGCCCACCGCCTTCCCTTCTCTGCCTACCTCCTCCGCTCCCCACCACTCTGGGCCATGAGGCCCACCACGCTGCCCGGCCGTGCACATAGTGCAGCTGGAGAAGCCACGGTGGCCAAGGCCTAGGAGAACCGTGAAGGAGAGCGACAAAATCACGTGTAAAGATCAAAGCGCCTGAAAAATGTATGCTCTGTGGCTCTGCGGGAATACAAAGCACCCCAGCGTCGGTGTCTTTTCTTCTGAAAAATTTAAAGTGATTTTTAAAAATTATAATTGTGAACATTTTAGAGATGTGATGAGAGAAATACCGTCTCAAAACATACACTGCTAATAGGGGGAAAAAAAAAAAAAAAAAAAAAAAAACATTTTACTAGCTCCCTGAGACCAAATTCATACTATGGGTTGTTATGGCTTAATGATATCCTCAAAAATTCATATGTTGAAGCCCTGACATCCAGTGACTATATTTGGCAATAAGGGTTTTATAGTGGTGATTAGGTGAAAACAAGGCTGCTTGTGTGGCCCTGGATGCGGTGTGAGTGGAGTCCCCCTAAGAAGAGAAAAGTGGAACTCGGAGCGCTGCCAGGCCCGGGCAGCCCCAGAGGAGAGACCATACGAAGACGGAACAAGGGGGCAACTATTTGCAAGTTAAGAAAAGAAGCTGCATGTTGGGGAGCACACCTGCAATCCCAGCACTTGGGAAGCTGAGGCAGGAGCATCGCTGGGAGTTCGAGGCCAGCCTGGGCTACAGAGTGAGTCAAGGCCAGCCTGAATCATATAGTGAAACCATCTCAAAAAAAAAAAAAAAAAAAAAAAAAAAAAAAAAAAAAAAAAAAAAAAAAAAGAAAAGAAAAAAGAAAAAAAGAGCCCCCTGAAGAAACCAATTTTGTTAACAACACGCATTTAGATTTCCATCCTTTAAATGTGGAAGAAAACAGGTTTCCTTTGCTCAACCGTCTAACCCGTGGCACTTTGACTTGGCAGACCTTGCCAATTGCTGTTAAGACCCTGAGCCTTGCACGTCTTCCTGCACTGTGGCCTCCAGAGCTAGGCCCTCTCGGTGGCTCTCTCCTTCCCTTCCCTACTAATAGAAATCCACTGAGATAGTCCAGCAATAGGTGGAGGTGTCAGATAGGGGCTGTGGTTGGTCTAAGTTTTTAAATGTCCACCATGGTGGTTTTCCAGCTTCTCCCAAAGGTAAAGTTGAACCCTCGACCTACTTCTGGCATCAAGATCAAGAGGATGGGAGTTATGAGATGTTATGGTTTATGTCTAGTTGTGCCCGCAAAGCCTCATGGAATCATGGGGCGGGGACTTCTACAGATTGAGATTTGACTCATGAGTCACTGGGATTTTGTGTTTTAGTACTGATGAGATTATCAGTCTGAATACCGCTGGGAACTATAGGTGTGGCCTGAGGCAGATAGGCTAAAGCAGAGCGCCTGAGGTAATGACAGACTACAGCTATTGCTGTCTGCTACCCTGGTTGGTTTCTCACCATTTTGTTGCTGTTCCACCGCCATGAACTGCTGGCCTCTGCATTGTGCCTCTCTGCCTTGGATCCAGCCGAGTATGGACTGAAGCCTCCAGTAACTGTGAGTTAATAAACCTTTCCTTCCTTCATTTTGAGTGTCGGCTATTTCTCCCAGCAATGAGTAAAAAGTAACTAAGACACGAGGCTTTTCTGGGAAACCTTTCCACTCCTGGTAGAACGTGGAAGGGGTGAGTAGTTTGCGTCCCTTACTGCTGATGTATGCCTCAGACACGGATACAATGTGGCACCGATCTCTGCAGAGTCCAGTGTTACATTCCACAAGTTTAGCAATCGCACTTAATGAGGGAGCATTCTGTCCAATAACTTTCACACATCCCCATGCAATCAGTCTCAATGGTCTAACTTATGTAGCTTCACTGTTTCTAGCCGAGGCAATCATGAGGGCCGGAGGTGCTCTGATTGGCCAGCTCTGCACGAGGCAGTGACTCCTGGAGTATGAGGTTGATGTTGCCTTAGCCAGAAATCGCATCCCCTGAAAATAAGAAAGGGCAAGTGGCCTGAAGGAAGGAAAAAAGATATTGATAGCAGAAGATTGAACAATGACTGGTAATCAGGCAAAAGCAACAGCTGATTACCTCATATGTCTCTTCCTCGAATTTACTAATTCTGCTATGCAGCACTCCCAGCACCTTTGCTTTCACAAGTTTTAAGCCATCTGCCTTTATTCTTTTATCTCACTCCACCCTGTACTTTCTCACAGCACTTTTGCACTGTGGGCGATTGCCTGCCTCCGTCTCTTTATTCCTGAGTGTGCCATGAAAAGCTATTTAAGTAGAAATCTTCATTCCTTTATCCATCATTGTATCTCCAGTGTCTGCCGGAGTGCCTCACACATAAAAACACTTGATAAATATTTGCTAAAGGAATGAAAATCCGCTACTAAACACACATCTTGGAAGACAAGTATAATCAAAAGTGTTTTCAAATGCAGGAGCGTGATGGATACTACAGAGAGAATGGGGTTGTGGCTCTCCTCCTGTCATGTATAGACTCCTATCGACTACTCTCGTGAAGGAGGAAGGATTGGTACGTGGCTCAAAGTGGAGAAGAATGGCCGGCCACATGCCGCAACAGCGCTTAAAAATCAGCAGCCAGTGACTAGCACAGTCTTTCCTTTTGCAGATATAGGTGGGCTCTGCCTCTGTAATACGGATCTTGCCAGGTTTCTTTCTTTCTTTCTTTCTTTCTTTCTTTCTTTCTTTCTTTCTTTCTTTCTTTTCTTTTCTTTTCTTTTTTATTTTCATCTTCCTAAAGTCTGAAACTGAATGTTAATCTATGTCAGGGCTTGCCTCGGCAACCCCTCTACCTGCAAATGCATACTGAGTCCTAGAATGTAGAGTGAGTGTAAGGATTAGATGCCCTGCGCTTGTCTCATGCTACAGCAGGGGCCCCAGCGCAGCTCGCCAGAGTACCCTGAAAGCAGTTGCTGAATTCTCACCTGACTAGCAGAATAGCTGGTCTTTGTTCATCATCTGCTGATCTCTGTATCTAGTTTGCTTCTTTGGGAGACTCTACAGGGACAAGCAGTCATGCTGGCATAGGGCTTGAGTGCTTTCCATTTTAAGCTACGAGACAAGCTACATCAATTATACTGATGCTATGCATTCTCTCATTGGTTCAATTCCTGCACACAATCCTTTAACCAGCATGAATGAAATTCACTTAGACAGGCTGGGTCTGACCTGAAAAAGAGGTGGTCCAGTTCATACGGAGTACTGGTTGCTATCAGTTTATTGGGCTATGCCTGCCAAATGCAATGCTCTCTGTAAGGGACAGGTGGCCTTTCTACTGAGATACAGAGAACACTGTAAGTCTTACCTACACTGCACAGAGATGACAGGTGTGAGTGGGATATTTCTCTGTGTGTGTGTGTATGTACATGTGCGTGTGTGTGTGTGTGTGTGATTTTGGGAGCCTCTTTGGTATTTCTTTAGCAATACTTTATTATTTCTGGGTAGAGATTTGAGAAGTATTGAAAGTTTATAGAAGCTTAATTGGTATTCATTATTTCAACAAATACTTTCTGAGAGCTCCCCACTACGAGTCAGAGCTGTGTAGCGACTCTCTGTACCAAACACATTTTTAAGAAAGCAAAAGGTGCAGCTAACTTTTTTGTCCCAGGCAGAGGAGATGAAAGAAAGGATGGAAGAAGATGGGACAGGAAGTGAGACTCATTAACCGGAAGTGAGACTGAAAGAAAACTGCACACCCCACCCCATCTGCCAATATGTCAGGCTACCTCTGAAAGCCTTCCACTCACAATGACTCACTCTGCGTTGAGCTTCCTTTGGACTTCATTTTCTTTGTGTTATTACTGATTACGATAATAAAGGACTGATTTAGCACCCTCATCATATGTTAGGGCCTTGAAAACAAACATAAAGGACAAAGATGTTTCTTTGAAAAGTTCTTTTTTATTTTAATTTTTCACACGCTCATGAAATTTATCTGAAAGGGTTGGTGATGAAGATAATTGGGCGTTATTGTTTTTCACCATGCTCTTTATTTTGATGTGGAGTTGACTGAAAATTCAGAGCACTTAGGTATGAAAGATTTCTTTACTTCTTTGTGGTGGTTTGCACACAGTGGCTGGAAAACAAGACTGTGAGCTTGGGCCAATGATTTTAATCTTTTGCACAGAAAGGTGAATTTCTAATATAAAATAGTACCTTATTGATGAAACAGAAGAAAAATGTACTAGAATTTTCTTATAGAACTTGGGAAATTTCACTGGTTTTATACCAGACAGAGTTAATTTGGTAGGCATTTCTCAAGCTAGAGTTCATTTGAGGTAACATCTGTGGGTGTATTTCATTTTAGTCTATTCCTTAGTGTACAGAAAACAAAAGATATTGAAATGCAAGAATAAGGAGAATATTCAAGACAACAACTAAAACGACCAACCAGCTGCTTTCCATTTTGGAATTGGGATTTTAAAAAAAAAAACAGTTAAATTCAGTTCTTCTATTCTCATGTGTTAGGACAAGAAGACTCTATCTATTAAATCCAGATTAAAATTGTTTTCAAAAATTATTATTCCACAGTACATAGTCCACTGAAAATATACCTGCTGTCTAATATTTCTCTTTTAGCAGAAGTTGAAATGGTCCATTTAGGAGAATACGACTACGAGAAGCATGCACAGCAATGTTTGCTTTGTCACTGATGATTCCATACCTTTCAACAACAAATTTCACCTGGCGAATGTCATCCACAAGGGCTCACAGGTCACCAGCAAGTCACCTGGGGCACAGAAACTCAAGTGCACAATCATATATTTCAGAGGGAATAAAATTTTTGGCTTGGTCCTTCCAAGATTTCACGGTCTCTTACTAATCCATCATTACAAATTCCCCATTCCCAAATAAGTGCTGTTTAACACTTACGCTAAAGTCGAGGCCCCATTTGGATTATAATTTTCCTATGATCCAAGGCAAATTGCCTTTCTAAATTGTGCTCTTGAAAGTTGTACAGAATATAATGCTTTTTATCAATAAACAATTGCAGATTCCCTTCACTTTGGCTTGAAATTAAGCCTTTCCTCTCCTGAATCTGTCATTTCTCTTTAAATGGCATGTATTTTAATAAACTTTTGAAGTAATTCACTTGCCAAATCTTCCAATTCCTCATATCAAATATTCACATTTTTTCCTTAAAAGAATCAACCATTTTATGCACCCTGATAAACTATTACGTTCTTTAGAAACCAACAGAATATGAATTTTCATATCTCACATTTCAGCATTATTGCAGTTCAAAGGACTCAAGTGAACTTCAAGGGTACAATTTAATTTGATCTTACTGCATTACACATGCAACCCGAGAGCAGGCACTCTCTCCAGTACATTATAGTGATTTTCCAAGCTAGCATAGATTAAAATATTATTGCCTGGGCAGCCAGCTAGTTTAGTGGACTAAAGTGCCTGCTTAGGCAGATGCAGAGATTGGGGCTCAATCCCCAGAGTGCCAAGCCAGCCCTGCCCCCTGGGGCTCACTGAGAGGATGATTGAGGCTGGGCACAATGGCACGCACCTGTAATCCCAGGGCTTCCTTTCAGTGGGAGGCTGAAAAACAGGAGGATCACCATGAGTCTAATCTGTTTAGTGAGACCCTGTGGATCCTGCACCAAAATACATAAAAATAAAATCTTCAGTTTTCTGCTGTCATTTTTTTAAGGTGGGGAACAGTAAGAAAAATAGGGATTGAGTTGGATGGTAACCCCTTTCACATTCTCCACATTATACATAAATCCTTGACTATTTATTTATTTACCATATATATTCGGTACAGGGCCTCCCTATACAGCTCGGACTTGTAGTGATCCTCCTGTTTTCAGCCTGTCCAGTGCTGGGATTACAGGTATGCACCGCCATACCCGGTCTCAGTGGCCAGTTCACTGTGCCCACGGACACGGACGGTGAAGCATGTAGTGCCAGGGATTGAACCCTCGTCCCTGTGCTTACCTAAGCTGGCGCTTAGTCTGCTGAGCTATCTCTCCAGCTCAATGTTTGACTTTTTATTAACAATCTGTCCTCTCAGAATGTCTTGTGCATTGGCCTTGGCAACTTTCCCTCTAGTCATCGTAGAAAGTCGTATACTTTAGAGTTCAAATGAGAAGGGCCACAGAAGAGAAATGTTCAGTTACAATCCTGGGTATACTCTGACCCAGCTGAAGCTTAGCATGAGACCAGGTAAGAAAACTGATAAAGCTGTTGCTGGAAAAAAAAAAAAAAAAGTACTCAAGATGTAGCTACATATCTAAGAAAGATGCTTCTGTAGGTGGATAAATGTAGTAGGAGATCCCCTCCCCCAGCCGGTATACTTCAGTTGGTTAGTTTCCCAGGCAATAGTTCTGGTCATAGAACTATTGTGACCTAGTTGCTGTTACTTTTGTCAGGTAGAAATGGCTGATCACTGTGATGCATAGCTTGGTACTGTGATGCATATCCTAAGAACCAGTCTGGTTGGCAAGCCATTCTGCCTCGGTACTTCCTGCTTGCGTATCCCATAAAAGCCCGAGATCACCAGAGATCAGGGCCTGATATTTTGGGAGTGATCCTGAGCAGTGTCCATCGATATAAAATAAATCTGCCTCCACATCCTGGGTGTCCTTTTGGTGTTTCTGCCTGCCATGGCAACCTGAGCTACAGTTATATGTTGGTCTGGCTTGGAGCAAAAAGTACTTTTTGGAGCTTAACTGTGTCTCCTACTAAAAATGTCCACAGAATAGAAGCTTACGGTCAAAATGCTAGGACATCATTTTCTGAGAACACCAGACAGACTTTACCTACAGAGTGGCAGAAAGGCTATTTGAACAAGAGGACATCATAAATCCACTTGGTACTAATAGCATGCAATGAAAACTCTTTTCAGAAGAGAGATTTTGCACACAAAGAGCCCCGAGGGAAGAGCAGGCAATGAGAACATCCATCAAGCAAGGAAAGGGTGTTTAGAAAATTGCTCTTCCGACTCCATCCATCATACTATCAGAGACTGCTGTGTTAATCCATTTGCCACCACTGAGTATAAGACCAAAGACAAAAATGCAGAAGTGTTTCTTGGGGAAATCTTTCAACAAAGCTCCCGTAGAGGCGCATGCGCACAAGGGGGATTTGCCCATCTGGAAATCAGAACCCCTCAGTGCCCCTTACACACCAGCATGTAGCAGAAGGTGGTTTCCCAAATGAGCTGTCTTTGAACTTCCTCCAAGGAATATTTCTTTCTTCTCTTAGAGCGTAAGTTCTGAGTTGTGGATACTTGTAGTAGCTCTCTCTCTCCCTGTTCTTCCTTTATGGTATCCAGACTTGCTATTATCTTAAGTGATTTTAAAAAAGTCTTATTTTTCTGAGAGTCACTTTGATTTATGAGCTCTTTGTACATAAAAGAGTGTTAATGAGAAATAGCATAATGATCATAGAAAATTTTTACAATATTGCTTTTTTATCTTTTATTATTGCTCAAAGGAAAAAGCAAATGTTAAATGCTTACTGAGTTATTAGATGTTATCAACTTTCATATTAGTACCTCAATAATAAAGTAATTCCTTTCGTAGTGTTTGCATCTTTTTATAGTTCTTTCATACTTTTATCTCATTGATAGATTTATAAGAATGTTCTGAAAACTAGAAAAGGCTCTTAACTACTCCGTGGGTTAATTATTCTTCCAAGAGACTGAAGAAATATTTCGTGGAGGAAAGATATATGACATCAGAAGACAGAAACAATTTTAGGCATGTTGTACGGTCAACATTTTAGTGGAAACTCAGGCATGAATGAGGCCAAGAAACAAGGAACTATGCTTGAAGTAGTGTTCTTGAATGCCATAGACACTTTTTAAAAGATCTTGGACAGCCCATGTCACACTATTAAAAAGGATGACTTACTACAGAGAATAGAATAGACAAGTCACTCAGTTGATTATGAAAGGAGATTAAATCTCCCAGAAAGGAGATTAAGTTTTTTCCTGTCAAAAGTCTGCAGACTGTAACAATTTAAACATGCTATGTTAATGTTAGTATTTTCAACCTTGAGTAGAAACTATTTCTTTTTTATTGCTATATTTTGTTATTACATTTAATAAGAGATAACAGTATAAGAGTTTCAAAACATGTTAGTAGCACACTCACAATAACTTACACACTGCATATTGTTGTCCTCACAAAAGTTATACAGAACACAGGGTGCAAACGTGACAAATTTTCTAATCGATGTTGGTTCAATAAAAAAGAAAAAAATGAAGAAAAAGTTTTCTTCTCTTTGAACTAGGAGGAGGTAGTTGTATACATAGTCCAATGTTTCATAATGGCAGTGGGTTACTGGTGAAACTGGCCATGTTGAAGGCTGTTGATTTAAGCCTCTTACAGCTCACCATACTAATCTAGCTCTGTGTTTTATGCCTCATAATTAAGCTTTTCTGCTGGGTGATCAAGGGCAAGTTAAAGCAAGATCCGTCTAACAAAACTTTCATCATTTGTACTTTCCAAGGTCAAATCTCCTCAGGATTAACTTTGGAACCAAATACAGTGCTTTGTAGAACTGCTGTCAGCGTCAGCCATCAGAATGAGTCATGGCAATTGCTTGACCAGTTTGCTCTCTGTGAAAGCCTGAGAGAATGTTTTCTCCCCAGGTGGCTCTCCCTAGGCACACTATACTTCACTTATCCCTTTCCTCTGAGGTCCCACAACCTCCTTGACCAGAAAATTTGGGAAGCCACTGAGTTATAGGATGTAACAGTACAGGTTCTCTTATGTCCTGAGTCCTCACTGACCTTGAAGGGCTAGAGCCACAATGATGGCTATCCTCGTAGCCCTTCCTTTTCTCCAATCCATGGTCTGTTAACCTGCACTCTCAACCCTCCAGCAGAGAAGCTTCATGATACAATTACTCTATAACATAGGTAAATGAGCCCAACATCACTGCCTTTCTAAATATCATACATCTTAGACTTAGCTTGACATTGGTATTTGCCTTCAGTCAGAAACTATTTCTAATATAAAACATTACATAGATTTTTTTTTTCAGAACCGGGGATTGAACTTAGGCCCTTGCACTCACCAGGCTAGCGCTTATTCTACTGCGCTATCTCCCCAGCCTACATCAATTTTTAACACTTTCAATTTTATTACTTGATTAATGGAAGAATTATAAAGGTCATATGTTTTTATTGTTCAGCAAAAAAATACTTTTATAATAATGTACCTTTATTTATTTATTTATTTCATGAATTTAACATGGGATCTACAGGGCATATGGAATCTCACTGTGGAGATCAGTGATTCTTCTGTTTTCAGTTCAATCACTGTCTCAGTGCACCCCAGGGGCAGGGCCAGCACAGCACTCTGGGGGTAGAATCCCAGCCCTTGTACTCTGCTGAAGCAGGCACTTTAGTCTGCTGAGCTATCTGGCTGGCCAATAATATACTTTTAAATAATCATATATATACCATATATTACATATATATGATATATATGATATATCATATTTATGATATATATCATATATGTGTATATATACATATATATATATATATATACATATATATATATATATATATGTGCTCATGGCTAGGGTGGATTCATATACAGACTCTTATTGTACCCTGTCTTGATTACTCTCTGCTCATAGTGACACAATGCCTGGGACCCAAAATTTAAGTGAGAAGAAGTTTGCCTTGGCTCATAGTGTGTAGAGGTTTCAGCCACTGGTGGGCTGGCTCCAAGGCAGGGCTGTGTGGCACGGGGCATGGCAGAGGAAAGCGACCCATAGTCTGGCATCCAAGAAGCAGAGAGGGAGAGAGCCAGAAGGGAGAAAAGGAGGGGGCTGTCACAGTCTGGGTGACACCTATAGTGTCCCGCCTCTTCTGACCAGGCCCCTCCCCCTGGCAGCGTGCTGCCTCATCCCTGTAGCTCAGCCAGCTTCCAAAGGTCCTGTCTAGGCCACACAGGGCATCTGGAGGTCATCTAGAAATAAACCATGACCCACCTCAAGGCCCTTAGTGGTCCTCAACACGTCAGTTGAGAAAATCTAGCATTTAACGTCAGGTTTGTAATCACAAATGGATTTATTCATTAGTTTATTTATTGGAAAATATAAAAGCATTTCTCCAGGCACTGCATGATGCTATGTTCTGTTAAAAAAAAAATGAAAGCCATTTTATCAGACCTTCTAAAAAGCAGCTGAGAGACTATTCACTCACATGCAATATATATGTGCTAATATTCATGTACCGTCATAGCAAATCTTCATAATATTGCTTTCTCAGCCCTTATAATTACTCAAAGCAAAAACATGAATACTAAGTGCTTACTGTGTTATTATATACTGTCAACTTCAATAGTTATAGTTTGACAATAAATTAATCTATTTTGTGTTTTAGTCCTTTTTATCTTTTTACCAGTCCTTCATATCATTCATCTCATTGGACTGGATTCATTTATATAAATGTTCTGAAATGTCTCACTTATGTGATATTAAAATGTATATATGCATTCACATAAGTACAAACTATGAAATACTAAGTAGAAAGTAATTCCAAGACTCTCATCTCCAAGAAAATAGTAGATCATTTACCCTGAGCACCATTCTTCACTGCTAAATCAGAAAAACAAAATGGATCTAAATTTGTTGTGATCTTGGTCTTCTGAAAAAACAAAAGATTTTTTTGCACCTTTAACACTGGACAGAATCAACAAATGGGACCTCCTCCAGCTGAGAAGGTTTTTTATGTCAAAAGAAATTACCAACAGAGTGAAAAGACAACCCACAAATTTCAAAAAAGATTTTAACTAATATTCAGGCAAAGGTCTTCTGTCAGTGGTTCTCAACCTGTGGATTGTAACCCCAGCAGGGGTTGAATGACTAAAACACAGGGGTCGCCTAAAGCCATCAGAAAATACAAACTTAAACCCATGCTATGCCATGGTGAAATGTTATTTATTGGAATTAGTAATTTGAAGTAACCACCAAAATTATTTTTTAGTTTGGGGTCACCGCAACATGAGGAACTGTATTGTGGGGTCACAGCATTAGAAAGGTTGAGAACCACTGAAAGAACTAAAAACCATTAGGGTCCCAAAATTCAAAGGTCCAATCCAGAAATGCACATCTGAGGTGTACACACATTTCTCAGAGAAAGAAATTCAACAAGCCTATAAATACATGAAGAAATGCTCCACATCACTAGCCATTCATGAAATGCAAATCAAAACAACACTTAGATACCATCTCACCCCAGAAAGAATGGCTACCATAAAGAAATCAACCAACAACTAATATTGGAGAGGCTGTGGGGAAAAAGGAACCCTTCTCCACTGCTGGTGGGCATGCAGACTGGTGCAACCATTATGGAAAGCAGTGTGGAGACTCCTTAAAAAACTAGAGCTGTAAATCCCATTCAATCCTGCTATCCCTCTACTGGGAATTTTTCCAGAAGAACTGAAGACATCATATCATGGTGCTATCTGTGCACCCATGTTCATAGCAGCACAATTTGTGATAGCCAAATCCTGGAAACAACCAAAATGCCCATCATCTGAAGAATGGTTAAAAAAGATGTGGTATTTTCATAAAATGGAATATTATTCAGCTATAAGAAATGATAAACTAGAAGACTTCATACATAAATGGATGTATCTTGAACATACACTCATAAGTGAAATAAATCAGACCTACATATGCAAATATCATATAGTCTCCCTAGTGTAAGGACTCAAAAGAAGAAATAAATAAGTTTTGGGTGGTACCAAGAATCAATCTCAGGACCTTGTATTTTCTGCATTCTCAACCCCTATAATTTTTTTCAGAAAAGTGACTTAAATACAAAATGCATTTGGAAGAGTTAAGAAAATTAATGTTTATTGAAAGTGTTAATGTTTAATTTTTGATCAGTCTTACATACCTATGTCTGTTGATCTGTACTGATTTGATGATGAACATATGTAATGCAACCATTGTTAAATTTTTCTTCTTTTGAAATTCTGTACCATATCTACTTTTACTTGTTACTGTTTTTTCTATCTTTGTTTCTGCTGTTTTTACTATTTAAAATAAAAAATAATAATAAAGAAGTTTTTCTTGGAGTTCATCTGTAATCAAATATTCACACAAATAAAAGGCCAACTTTGCAAGTAAAACCACAAAGATCTCCTAAAAAAGAAGATAAACAAAAGCTAACAAACAATTACACAAAAGTAGGTAAATAAATTTAAATAAAAATGAGTTTGACTATTGGGATTATTAAACCTAAATAAAGCAATATTATGTTTATTATATATAACAGAATAAGAAAAGTTTGACTAAGGTCAAAGATACTATAAAATTGATAAGAGACATTTAGGAGAAAACTTCAAATAAACTTTTTGGAATTAAACATGGACATTTAAGTGCAAGGTAGAAAGTGTAATGTTAAAGATAGATGTGTGGGTAAATAGCAGTAGGTAGGAAGGAAGCTACAGATAAGATAAATCTAAATATATATGACCTTATTAGCTACATACACACAATCAAGTCAAGCCCTTACCGCATACAATATAAAAATTAGTTCAAAATGGGTCAAAGACATAAATATAAGAATAAGACATGCAAAATTCTTAGAAGTTGTATGGGTAAATTTTATGACCTCAAGTTTTATAATAACTTATTACCCATGGCAATAAAAGCACAAGTAATGAAAAGAAAATAGTAATTTTGCCGGGCGTGGTGGCGCACGCCTGTAATCCTAGCACTCGGGAGGCTGAGGCAGGAGGATTGGTGCGAGTTCGAGACCAGCCTGGGCTACAAAAGTGAGCTCAGGACCAGCCTCAACTGCATAGCGAGACCCTGTCTCAAAAAGACAAAAAAAAAAAAAAAAAAGAAAATAGTAATTTTGTTTCATCAAAGTCAAAAATATTGCTGGGCATGGTAGCGCATGTCTACAATCCCAGCACTTGGGAAGCTGAGGCAGGAGGATCAGTGTGAGTTCAAGACCAGCCTGGGCTACAAAAGTGAGCTCAAGGCCAACCTGAACTGTATAGTGAGATTCTGTCTCAAAAAGACAAAAAAAGAAATATTAAGAGTATTGCTGTATCAAAGATTCAATCAAACAATAGAGAAGAGAGCCTATGAAATGACAAAATATTTGCAAGCCATCATTATAATAAAGATATAGGTGCCCAAATACATAAGACTTCTTACTATAGGAAAAAGACAAGATAATATAGCTTTAAAATGGACAAAGCACTTGAATATATATATTTTTACAAAGAACATATGTGAACTAGTAAGCACATAAAAAGATGCTGACATTATTAGGCACTAGAAAATTATAAATCAAGACCACAGAGGTACTACTTAATGACCATTATATTTTTATAATAACATGAAATAATATATATTAGGAAAAAGAAAATAAATGCTGGTTATTTTAGGATGTGGGGAAATTGTAAATTTCATGCACTGCTGATAGGAGTTTAAAATGACATAGTCACTGTGGAAACAGTTTGACAGTTCCTCAAAAAGATAAACATGACACTGTCTCATGCTCTCAGGGTGCAGTCTAATCTGTGCATAAGTATATATTCAGTAGCACTGAAAACATTTGTCCACACAAAAATTTGTATATGAGTGCTCTGCACTGTGTAATTCATAACATCATCAAATTAAAGACAAACTAAATGTTCATCAATCTATGTTAGATGAAATAGAATACCACTCATGAGCAAAAGCCTATGAAAGATGGACATATAATGCAACATGGGTGAATCTTTAAGACATTGTGCAGGGTGAAAGAACCCAAACACAAAGCTTAGGTTTTCACCTGTATGAAATTCCCAAAGTGAGGGGCTGGGGAGATAGCTCCGTGACACAAGTGCCTGCCTGGCAAGTTTAAGGTCATGAGTTCAAACTCCGGTCCCGCAAAAAAATAAATAAATAAATAAAGATTAAAAAATCCAGAGTGGTAAATTACATACTATATTGAAAGTAAATTGGGCCCGGCGGGATGGCTCAGTGGTCTAGAGCGCCTGCTTGGAGAAGCTTAGGCGGCTTCAGGGACCGCGGTTCGATCCCCGGCGCCACATGCTGTGCCAGCCCTGCCCTCGGGGTGGGCTGAGCCGGCCATAGAAATGAGTGAATAAACAAACAAAGGTTCTGAAACAAGAAAAAAAAAATAATAATAATAATAATAATAAAAAATAATAAAAAAAATAAAAGAAAGTAAATTGATGATTGGCAGAATCTGAAGAAGGAAAGGGGGCTGTTAACGGATTAACAGATATGGGGGTTTTTAAGGGCAGAGTAATGAAACATTCTGGCATTGGATAGTGGTGCTAGTTATACAACTTTGTGCTCATATTAAAACTAGAAAGTCATACACAAAGAGGATGCTTCTTCTGGGATAAGCACTGCATTTTAATTTTTAAAAGTTTTAATATGTGTTTTATCACCTTTTATGTAAATAGAGGAATTATCAGTAAAGAGAAAAACCTAGGTCTTTTGGAGCTCATATCCTAGTGTAACTGCCTGAGGTGCTGGACATGTAGCAGTAAGAGTCGGCGTTCTCCCCGCTGGGTTTCAGCCATGCTTCATTTTAGCTTCTGCCTGTTCCTCTACCCGCTTCCTTGAGAGTCATCAGATGCTTTCAACTTACATTTTTCAGTACATTGAAACGATTAAGACTTTGGCAACTCTAAGAAACATGTTTTGCACCATGCTGTGGTCATGGGTCTTTTGGAGGCCAGGGGAATGATCCTTTGACTTAGATCTAGAATATCCCCAAAAGCCTGTGAGTTTGGAAAGTGAGTTTCTTGCATTCATTATAAAGAAGAACAATGTAAGGATTAACTTTAGATTCTGCACCCCGGAACATTTAGAATAAACACTAAAGGAATAAAAATAGAAGGTAATAGGGAGCAGAAATTCCATTGCTAGAGGGAACAATGAGATGGGAGCCTGAAATTCTCTAGAAGTTGCTTAGTGAAATATCCTAGAACTTCATAAAGGAGCAGCCATTTATTATTGCTCATTAGCTTATAGGTTAACCTGGCAGTTCTGCTAATTTGAGCCCATCTTAGCAATTCTTGAATAGGGCCACTTCAGGGATGCCGTCAGGCACCGTATCCCGGGAGTCTGCACATCCAAGACGGCTGTTTCATCTCAGATTCACATAAGCTCTCCTCATGCATTGGGCGAGTTTGCTCTTGTTCGCATGGCAACTGGACTCACTCCAAAAGAAGGTGCACAAGGCCTCTTCAGCCCTCAGATGGCATTTGACAAATTATTTCTGTAAAAATCTAGATAGTAAATACTTCAAGCTTTCAAAACCATACAGCGACACTACTCAACTCTGCGATCTTGACGAGAACACCTTTTAAAGCCAAGATGTAAATGAATGAGTGCAGCTCTATGCCAGTACATTTTTTAATTCTAAAACTAGACAACTGTCCATATTTGTCCCGTGGGCTATAGATTGTTGACTGTGGGCCTAAACTTAGAATTGTCATAACTTCCTTTTTACCTCTTGATAGAAATAAATGCAGTCCTTTTTGTAAAGGAGATTCCTGGGCTGGGAAGATAGCTCAGCAGTCTAAGTGCCTGCCTGGAAAGCACAAGGACCTGGGTTGGATCCTCAGTACTGCATGCCATGCTGGCCCTGGAACCCCAGACATACCAGGCAGCCACTGAAACTGAGCATGGTGGCACACATCAGTAATCCCAGCACTGGGGAGGCTGAGACAGAAGGATCACTATGAGTCCAAGCTGAATAGTGAGACCCTGCTGCAACTAAATTAATAAATAAAATGAAAAATAATTGCATCTTCTTTGATAGTCTATTACAAATTCAATAAATAAAAAAAGAACTTCGGTTTACAGTGCAGTTATGACCAAGTCCAAGAACCACACCACATGCAACCAGTCCTGAAAATGGCACAGAAATGGCATCAAGAAACCTTGGTCACAAAGAATCTCTGAAGGGGGTAGATTCCAAGTTCCTTAGGAACATGCATTTTGCGAGAAGCACAACAAGAACAGCTCCAGAAAGATGCAAGCAAACAATGTCAAGGCCGTGAGTCCATGCACTGAGGCTATCAAGGCCCTTGTCAAACCTGAGGAGGTCAAGCCCAAGATCATCCCAAAGAGGGTAAACTTCAGGCTCACTCACCTTGCCTATATTGCCCACCCCAAGCTTGGGAAGCATATGAGCCCTCATTTCCAAGGGTTGCAGGCCTTGCTGGTCAAAGGCCCAGGCTGCAGCCAAGGCCCAGGCTCCAGCCTCTGCTCCAGCCCAGACTCTCAAAGGGGCCCAGGTCTCCAAAGGTGCTCAGGTCCTGTAAAAGCTCCACAGTAAAAGCCTCTTATCTGCTGATGTAAAAACAGAAGGACTAGCGTGGCCTAAGGGGTATCATCTGTAGGGGACTGGTGTCCTCCTGTACTCATTGTTTTTTCTTTTTTTTCACCTGAGACGGGATTAAAAAAAAAATCAAATGTAGTACTTGGTTGTGCACCCCTGTAATCCCAGGATGCTACAGGCTGAGGCAGGAGGATTTCTTTCAAGGCCATCCTGGGCTACTTAGTGAGTTCAAGGCTAGCTTGAATTACATAGGAAAGCCTCATCTCAAAACAAAAACAAAAAACCCAAACAGACAAATAAAAAGTTTTAAAAAGAGGAAAGTCCTACAAGCAGTATTAAAACATGTTGTCAACAAATTAACTGAAAATATGAAGGAAATCACCCTCAGTTTAAAACTTCCAATTCAAATTGTCAGAATGGCAAAGAGGAATCGAAAACTCTATCCTCACATGTGGGATTTTAGCTTGTTTCTCTTCATAATGGATTAAGACAATGACACTCCTCAGTTGAGCTAAATATCTCACACAACTCTACAATTCTCATCTTGGGTATGGATTCTAAAATCATTGCTATATGTGTGCCAAAAGATTCATGTACAGGTGATTTGCAGAATGATTGGATGTAAAGTAAGACTAGGAGCAACTAAGATCGCAGTCAAAGGGAATAAACAAAAAATGTGACTGAGTTCAGCTATAGAAACATTCACAAAGAGAAAATAAAACCTAGCTACAAACAGGCATCTCAGGGTCGGAGAGCACAGTCTACAAAGCACATTACAGAAGAACACTTACCATTTGACTTCATTTACCTAACATTGAACACATGCCAACTGCACAATATATTTTTTGGGATAGATGAGATTACGGTGAGATTACAAAGTTGTGATTTACCTTCGTACACTGCGGGTATGGGAGAAGGAAGCAACATGTGTGAGCTTTGGTCGTTATCTTAAGAAGGAGATACATTATGCATTTCATATTTTCTCCAATACATATCAGGGAAAGTAGGCTTCTCCGAGTTTCCGCTCCACTCATTAATTTGCATAATACATACCCTAGTGAGACTGAATTCATTCTGCTGGAGAGGAGAAAGAAGTTAGGCAGCCTGTGATAGATGAGGCTATGAGGTCTCATATATAAAAATCTCACTTTTACCTTGCAATTATATTACACAGAAATTGGAAATGGTATCTCATTCTACTAAGTAGAGAAAGTTGAATTCCCATTTTAAAAATACTTATTAGAAATGACAGACATGCTCAGTTGAATATAATCAAGAAGTTTTATTCTTTGTTGACCCAGGTCTTCAGACCTGATTTTAATGAATGTGCACTTAGCAATTTAGATAAACAGAAGGGGACCAGAAAAAGGAGGAATTGGGAGAGAAGGAAGGGGGAGGGGTGAAGATGCGGTGCATGCATTTGCATTTCCTAATGGGGGCTATAATGATGGGCTATAGACCCACATTAACAAATAATAAGAATTGAAGGAAATACAATTTTTGAATTATCACCTAAACTTAAAGTCTGTAAAATATCTGTGATTGCTTAATCCAGCAAATGAAACATGTTATTACAAAATACACTCTGGTGTGTTCCTCTAATCTGATTCTATTTCACCAGACAACTCATCTATGAGATCTCATGAATTTCTACTAAGGACACTTTTAATCCTTCCATAAAATAAAAACACAACAAGCAAACAAAGAAGTCACAGATCGCAAATCCTCTTATTACTTGACTGGAAAATGCATGCACTGGTTTTAGTTGGGTAGGAGAGGACAGAAGAAAGGGGGCATTTTCTGCTCTCAGCCAGTGTTTCTTCCCTAGATGTAATTTTGAAGGTCCTCCTTTAAGAATCATGGAGCATGGGCTGGGGGATAGCTCAGCCTGCCTGACAAGTGCAAGGACCTGTGTCCAATACCTGGTACCACATGTTGTGCTAGTTCCAGAACCATGAGTTTGCAGTTTTACCCACCAAAACTGGGCGTGGTGGTATACTCCTCTAATCCCAGTGCTGGGGAGACTGAGACAGGAGGATCACTGCAAGTTTGAGCTGCATAGTTGAGACTCTGTACCAAATGAATGAATGAATGAATGAATGAATGAGAGGGGAGATACACGGCACTCAGAATAGGCCAACTTCTCAGGTGGAACGGACCCAGAGTGTGAGCTTCACCCCGCCTTTGCTTGGTCTCCATCTGGACAAGTGCCCGCAGGGCTGTGGACTTTGTGAATGTGATTCTTCCTTATCCTCGCTTGTGCTGGCCTGTGGGACTCACTTTATGTGCAGCAATCTCTAGGATGCTCTTAGGTCTTGCTTCTCTGTGATAATTCAAGCTAAATCTCTGCCTGCTCCAATGCATCAGCCAGGTAGCACAACCATACTCCTCTGCCGAGGAAGCTGTCACAGCAGTAGGACCAAGACTTTATTTGATCACAGTCATCAAGTTTCCACTGATGGTTAAGCATGTGGTCTGTACAGCAAGACTGCTTTAACTTGAACCCAAACTCTGTCACTTACTAGCTGGGACAAGTGTGACCTGGGACTAATCTTACTGCCTCTGTATCATGATTTCCTTGTAGGAAAATGGATGTAATTCAATTACCCACTTTATATGTTTGTCATTTTAACTGTTAGAAGCATTTTGAACATGCTTAGAATGTAGGAAACAGTAAAGGTTAAGAATTAATACTTTGTATTGTTTAATAGAAAACAACATCCCTTTGAGCATGAAAGGGATTTTATATCTAGAAACCAACTACAATTTTTGGAGGTTTTTTTTTCACAATTTTTTAAATTTAAGAGTTTTGATAGTACTAGAGCAGCAGTTCTGAAATTCATAATCTGAACACACTGCACACCCTTAACAATTATGAAGAACCCAAAGAATCTTTGGTTTTGTATGATACATCTGTCACCATATATTTTATTCACAAGAAATAGTGTACTGCCCAACTAAAAATATGTATTGTTTAAAACACCACTAGTCACCTTTTCTCTTACTGATATTAGTGACATGTTACAAAAGTAATTTTTTTTACAAAATAAAAATAATTTAGTGCTAGTGGTGATTTTACTTTACTTTTCTTCATATCTCTGGCTTCACAGGAGACAACTGGGTTCTCATGTTTCTTTGCATTCAGTCTGTTGCAATATTCCATCTTGTAGCCTTTGGAAAACACATTATGCTCATGAGAGAGTTCGTACGAAACAAGGTTTGAGTTTGTGCCCAAAACTCGGAGCCTCTTAGGCCCACAGATTCTGCACTGAACAAGAGCATGGAAGCGTTTGAACAAAGCGAGCCTAAGCATTGGCAAAATTGCTGTTCACCTTTGTCCTTCCAGGGCCAAATCCAGTCCCTTGCTGTATAACACACACTTGGAGTTTGCTAAATAAATTTAAGAATGATTTAAAGAATAAGTGTTATTGAGAAAAAGGAGTTTTAAAAATAAATTATAGCTCTGTGCACATGCAGACTGGTATATAAATAAGTTTTGTTCTTTTTTTTTCAAATCAGACTGAAAAAGGGGAGATGAGTGATTAAAGAGACAACATAAATGACAATAGAAGCAGTATCAATTGATAGAAGCAGTCTATCAATTAATGGAGGCTGAGGTAGAATAAAAATATTCGTTTAAAATTATTTCTGACAGCAGTTTGTTATGGCTTATGTCTCATTGTCCCCCCAAAGCCTCATGCAATCATGGGGAGTGTCTTCTATCCATTGAGACTTGATTCATGATCCCTGGGATTGTGTTTTAGTACTGATGGGATTATTGCTCTGAGTAAGGCTGAGACTATGGGTGTAGTCTAGGGCAGATAACTTAAGGTAGAGAGCCTGAATATAATATAAAGAGTGACAGAGAGACAGACTCAAGCTGTAGCTGTTGTTCTGCTGCTGTGTTTGGTTGGCTGCCTCTGTCACCATTTTGTTGCTGCTCCACTGCCTAAAACTGGATGCTCTCTGTCCTGCTCCACTCAGCCTTGGGCCAGCCGAATATGGACTGAAACCTCCAGTAACTGTGAGCTAATAAACCTTTCCTTCCTTCATTTTGAGTATCGGGTATTTGTCCCAGCAACGAGAGAAAAATAACTAAGATACAGTTATACAGGTGACTTGGACTATCACTATTGAACTAGATACACCATAGTACAATGGCTCTTATAGTTTTCACTAGGCATAAATAAATTCTTGCAAACTAAACCCCACCTCAAAATGGCTTGCTCTTAGGTATAGCTATATGTGCTTCTTTTTCACTGAGCTAATGATATGGTTTTTCTGCTCCAGCCTGTGTAAAATTCTTTGAATATACTTTCAATAGAAAATTCTGATGTATGTAGTATAATATAGTGGTTTATTGGGAAAACATAATACTACTTGCTTACCAGATATTTCTGGTCTATCAAGCATAAGTTCATTTCAGGAAAACATTTGTCATATTTTCTTTTATTCTTATTGAAAGAGACAATCTTTTGGTCATGGAAAACCTACTATCCTATGAGTGAAAGTTCATATTCTGAAAGCACAATTTTCTAGGCACATGAGCTTGGTCATATAAGCTCTCTGAACTATAACTTTTGCATTTAAAAGATGGGAGGTTGAAAGATAACCTTTATAGAACACACACAGGATTTTCTTCATGAAGACTAGTGGGTTATTTTCCCTGAGGGCCCTGCTGATGCCACCTGTAAGTTGGCACCAATCTTTAGGGAAACTGTTTCTACGACTAGATCTCTAAGGAGTCATGGTTCACCTCTCTCCTTACTATCTCCCTAGGCTCATAGAGGGTAATCATCAGAGAATTATGATGCAAGATGAAGAGAAACTGCTCTTCTGCATTTCCATAGAGTACCAACTCCTAATGTGTTGATTAAAAATAGAATAATTTATTTGGATAAAATGAGATACAATGCTCAATAAAATGTCAAAATGATCCAATTCAAATTGTGTGAAAATAATTTTTACAGTACGTGATTATAAATGAATAGATAGCTGTAAGAAAATTAAGAGTCATGACTCTACCATTCCCAGTGTGCCCTTTTGAGTCCAGCAACATAAACCTTGATTCCTTGCCTTCATAAAGAGAATTTTTGCATGTAGAGTAACGGCACAGAGGATCCCCCTAACAGAGGTCACACTGGAAGATATCAATAGATGGTCTTGATCACAGAAATAGTGAGGATGTCATGGGCCACTCATTGTAGCAAGTCAACAAGGAAGCACTCACACCATCAGCACAATGTAAAGCCAACACTGATGGTGTGCTGTTAGAGGCACTGGTGAAGTGCTCCAGGGCTCACTCCAAGCGAAGCACCTCATAGCTCATTAGACAGACACAGCATAGCCTAGCGGCAATGGTGAGCCTTTTAGAGCCGTCAGTGATAGCCAGAAGCTGGTTATCACACAAATGCTCTGTGCTCACCACAACTGGTAGGAGGCTGTGAACAGATTCATGAGGATGCCTTGGTTTTGTGGACAAGTAGTTTCCTCTGTGCGTCTTAGCTTCTTCAGTGACATAGGAGAGATCTGTCTGCATTAAGGAAGCACAGTTACCCTATTGATGGCCTGTCAACTATCAGATATAAATCAGGTGAAATCCATGGAGACTTCAGAAAAAAAAAATTAATCATACCAGAAAAAGAATTTCCTGCACGTGTATGCTTTCAGAGCAGAAAATATCAACTTCAAGAAAGAATAGCACATTTTAAAAAAATAAACTATTTCTGTGTTTCCAACCATTGCTTGTCATTTCTGGTCACTCCCCTCCAAGAGGCCTGGACTAGTCACCCAGCTGTATATGAAATTTCTGCCCTCTTAGAATGGTACCTGGTTTTCTTTGGTGACCTTGGCTGACCTTGGCTATTTCTCCCTCCCATTAGTGACTTGAACCTGTGTTCTCATTCTTCCAGGAGACAGGTATAAGCCCTGCTGTTACTACAACTGTCTCCCCAGCATGCCCCACTGCCTGCCAAACACATGTTTGCCAAGTACCAAGCAGTCAAAAATATGGGTGGAATACATGAGTGAAGAAAGCGTCACTCTAATGCATTAGCATCAAGCATCACATTTTTATTTGAATAAATTCTGTTTGCCTCAGCTTTAGGAACTAATTTATGCAGAAGCCCCGTGGCTCAGTACAGAGGCAGGTGTGGAAGCTGGGAGATAATTCTTCCTGCTCATTTGTGAAAGACCCTTGGGGAAAAAGCCTCCCTTGTCTCTTTTCTCTTGGAATAGCAAAATTGAAAGAGTCCAGGAAGTTCATTCAGCCCATTTTCTGAGACACACAGAAGAGAGTCTGTGAGGATTGGCCTTGCACATTAACGGTCATGGAAGAGCTGGAGCTACTTTCAGACCTTAACCTATGCAGCAGGAATCAACTGGGAAGAGGTGTGGCAAGACGCAAGTGTTCATGGTCTTTATCCAGATAATAATCGCTGAGGTGCACATGGATGGGAAAACCGCACCAGCTGTAGGCCTATGATGTGCTCATGTTACTGCATATAGCATTATGCCTCAGAAAACAACAGAAGCCCTAAAGGCAATATTTTAATGAAATTATATATTTCTTCATTTATTATTTTAGTATTTGTATTCTTAGAGTTGGTCTTGTTGTTTGTTTTTTTTTTCTTACAAAATAATACATACTTAGGCTACATGTCAACACACCTGAATAAAAGCTAGAAAACTAATACATTTCAAAGCACCACTCCCCAGCGAGAAAACATTATTGAAAATTATTACACTCGGGTTGTGTAATCTCCCTGGAGAGCACGGATGTGTTGCATGCTGTCACCTGGGACACAATCTCTGAGAAACAGCATGAATCTTTGGGGAAGTTCCCAGGACTGCCATTTGAGACGAGACGGTCCCCTGCATCTGTAGTTCTCCTTTCAGCCCTAGTTAAGTTCTGGGTTTCTCCTTTCCCTTGACATCCTATAGACCTGGACTTATTTTATCTTTCACGTGACTCCACCTGTCTGCCATCCATCCCATGCCCACCCCTGGAACTGACCTTAGGAAAGTATTAAAATTCTACCAAGCTAGTAGCATATATTCAGGCTCCTGCTCCATTTTAAAGATTCGTCACCAAGCACTGTGAACACCTGACTATGGAAAGCCAACAGGAGGAGCTGACGAAGTCTCAGAGAGCTGGAGATGTGTTTCCTCCTACTTATCTTCCATGCAAGGACACCACAAGGTGTCACTTCTCACACCAACAGTCACAGGAGTAGAGGGTAGGAACTTCATTGTTTCTTCAAGGTTGTTTCCCTTTACCTCTCATATATTAAGTAAGGAGGACAAACAATTTTTTTTTTGCTGTGGTTAAAAACTGTGTCATCTCTTCCTCTTCCCCTTCTCTTTCCTCTCTGTACCACTGAGTTCTGAGGTCAACAAGAGCAACAAAGTGAGGTGGACCAGAACCCAGAGCACAGGGATAGGCCAGAAAGCTAAAGAAAGGTTCAAAGATCCATGAGGAGAGATCAAAAGGACACAGGCCAACCCCAAAAACAATGACAGTGAAGGATTATAACCCATGTGAAAAAGAGGAAACCGAGTCAACGTTGCCTGAACTAGAACCATGCAGAAGAAATGGGTTGCCTTCCCCAAAATACCTACTAATTAATAAGGGAGAAAAAGAAAAATTTCACAAAGGATGGGTCAGATGGTCTTTATTCAAGTGATCAAGGTAGACATGAAAAGTCAAAGGCCAAACTGAAAATCATGTGCCCCTGAGTTGGACACAAATGAAAAACACACAGCCTCACTTATGTGACATTCCTGCTAGAGATGAATAAATTAGATCTAATTATGAAAAAAAAATTAGAAAACCTAAACTGAGGGACGCTCTGCAAAGTCACTAACTTGTATTCTTCAAGGGATTCAAGGCCATGAGGGTATTCTAAGTAGAAATAATTAAAGTGGCATGCACAGTGTGATTCTGAACTGCGTGGATACAAAGGACATTATTTTGACAATTGGTGAAATTTCAATGGAGCTAGAGGATGAGTTGGTAGCAATTCATGAATGCTAATTTCCTGTTTTTAATAGTTATAGTATGAAGAAGAATGTTCTTGATTTTTGAAAATGTGACATATTCAATTATTCTGGGGTTAACAAGGTACCCTCATTCTAGCATGCTATTCTCAAGTGGTTCTGAGGGTGTATTTTTTTATACTGTACTTGCAACTCTGCCATAAGTTTGAGATTATTTCAAAACTTAAAAACTTCTACACTCAGGCAATTTTTTAAACAGTCTCTTTTAGGTAATGCCCTACTTTAAGGCAAAAATACTCGACTTCACTCTTTTCCTTCCTAAGATTTTTTTGAGAATGTGAAATGCTCGTGCATGTGGGAGCAAGAAGGTTACATAATACCATGGTTCTAAGGCGGGCAGGAGAATTATCAGATCCATTTTGGATTCTCGAACCATCTGTTGCTGTTATCCAACCAGGCCTGGCTTGCCTGACACACCAGGAACCGATCACTAACACAGCCAGTTTTGCAAAAGAGAAAGAGCTTATTTGCAAGGTAGCTAAGCATGGAGGAGGGACGCCCACGCCCCAAATCTGCCTCCCTGAAAACAGGCTGTGGTTACCTACAGGATGGAGAAGTAGGGTGCAGGGTAATTGGAGTCCAAGTAGTCAGGGTTCTGGTAAAGGGCAGTGGCAACCCTCCTAGCTCCTTATGCAATGAAATGGATGGCATTGGCAAGATCTGGGGTACAGATTTTGGTCCTCTGATGTCACACTTTTACCCACTGGACACCTACGCAGATCCAAGGAATTATCAGTGACTTCAAGAGAAGTGACCTGTGAGTCCCTGAACAGTAGCCTAGACAATCACCATCATCACGTCCTGCATGTCACAGATGTCAGCTATCACAGCTCTAGTGGAAGACTAATAAAGCACTATCCTGTTACAGGACCTCCAGCGCATGCCTTTCTACCTTCCTGTGGCTGCCACAGGGTAAGACTATGCATAGGAACAAGCAACTCTAGGTTTGCTTGCTGAGTCTTTTGTCTTTTTAAATTTAAAAAAAAATGGTACCAGGAATTGAACTCAGAACTTTGTGTTTGCCAGGCAAGCTCTGTGCTGCTGAGCTGTTTTTGTGGCCCCCAGAGCCTTTGGTTTTGATGCAGAACTCACTTTCCTGTCCTATGGCTATAAATTGTGGGTTTCACTAACATGTGGGATAGAACACCCCAGTATGGTGCCCCATACCTAAAATCCCAACTCTCTGGGAAGCTGATGCAAGAGAATCAAACAGTTGATTGCAGCCAGGGCAATTTAGCAACCGAGCTAGAAACTGTCTCACCATGAAAAGGACAAAACAAAATAAAACAATAGCACCGGAAATGTAGCTTCATGTGATGGCCCTGGGTTCAATCCCTAGTACTGCCAAAAAATGGTGGAGTGTTAAGATTAGAAGATATGATTATTTTTTATAATGTTCACTGCGTGACTTGATTATTCCCATGTGTAAAGTTTCTTTCGATGGGACTTACAGAAATCAATGATCTTAAAGTACAGAGACCAGTTTCCAGTTAGCAAAACTGTCTACCTTATGCAAGCTGATTAACATTGCCAAACTTAGCTCCCTATGGGTTATAAGGGAATATCAAAGATAATAATAGAAATTCACAGATACTTTTCTAGACTACTTTTTATTAGAAGGCATTAATGACAAATAGACATAATAATGATACAACAGATTTCAGGTAAAACTAAGCCAAGTTAGGCAATAAAAGAGTGAGATCTAGTAGGGTGGGCAAAATAACACAGCTCACTAAGCACTTGCTTAGGCAAGCGCAGTGACCCCAGTTAGATCCCAAGCATCGAATCTCGACAACTACATGCTGGGTGTAGTGGTGTTTGCCTGTAATCCCAACACTGGGGAAGCTGAGATAGGAGAATCGCTGAGTCTGATCTGCATAGTGAGATCCTGTATCAAATACATAAAAATTTTTTTTTCAAGCCTAACAAGCTATTCAAATTTAGACAACTCAATGTTTGGGCCTTAGATTTATAATGAGGGAGATGTAAATAACAATATACATCTGTAACTATGATAGTACAATAGCATCAAGAGACTCAAATGAAACAACTTTAAACTTTGTTTAGTAGCCATAGAAATTTTATTTAATTAAATTTGTCACAGTTTTCTAAAATATTATCTATAGAGTTTAACAGGAAAATTTACCTGTTAAGGGCAATTAAGGTGTGAGTGAGATGACTTGTCCCCCCACCTCATTTGACCCAGAACCCAGGCCCAGCATGTGGGTGAGATGACCCAGGGCCCACTGGATCAGCATTTGACCAAGAGCCTAGGCATGTCAGGTGTGAAGCCCTGTGGCAGAACTCCCTGCAGAGAGAGGCTAGAGGCAAGACCCACTCAACAGACCCAGGAGCAGAACATCTTGCCAGAGTGGCACAGTGGGCTTCCCTCCAAGGGCTACAGCAGGAAGAAGTGGAGCTCAGCAACCAGACCCAAGCCACACCCATCTGGATGAGTTTTAACCTGGTGGATCTGGACCTGGTGCTCCAGTAAGAACTCTACCAAAGCTTTGCACCAAAGGTCAGAAGGCAAGACATATAAAATGACAAAGAGAAGGGGCAAAATGCACTCTGAGGCCCAGAGCCCACCCAGAACAAATACAGGAGACAATACCATAGAAGGAATTGGAAATCACACACTTGAAATCTCTGAAATAATAGCAGCTGAAGTAAAGAAACAACTGCAGAAAAGCTTAGAGGAAATCAGATCAGAAAAAATTTCTGAAGTAAAAACAAATGATAACTATAATGAAAGAAGTACTAAATGTTTCTAAAGAAGACACTGATAAAAAAAATAGAGGAGAATAAAAAAAAATGGAATCCTTGAATGAGTAATATAGGAAATAGAATGTATGAAGCACATTGAAAGTGCTATACAGGAAATTAAAACCTCAATCATAAGCTGGCAAAACCATTTCAGTGAAAGTGAAAATGGACTTTCAGACCTTACAGACATTGTTGGAGCTAATGAAAAGGTAAGAAAAGATCTCTTAAAACAACTAGGATGGAGGTGATCACAGTTCAACATCTGCAAGATGATGCAAAGATGAACAGTGTGAGATTAATAGGCATCAACAAGACTGAAGGAGTCAATATATAAAAAGAGTGTGGACAGAAGTAATAGCAGAAACCTCCCCAACAATGTGGAAATAATCTGACATTCAGGTGACCAAAGCATATAGAACTCCAAATAACATCAACCCAATTAAAACCACCCAGACATATAATAAAAGTCCCAAAAATTCAGCACAGGAATAGTATACTAAAAGCTGCTAGAGAAAAGAAACAGGTCACATTTAAAGGAAAACCCATCAGAATAACAGCAGATCTCTCTTCACAAACCATCAAGTCAAGAAGAGAATGGAGCAAAGTACTTCAAGTCTTGCAAGAAAACAAATTCCAGCCCAGACTGCTATATCCTGCAAACCTCTCTTTCAAGTTCAATGGAGAAGTGAAATACTTCCAGGACAAAGAACAACTAAAGAATTTCATGATGACAAAGTCAACCCTGTACAGTTTACTTTAGTAAACTTTAGACATACTAGACAGGGATCAAAATGATGACAACTGCATGAAGAATAATGGAAAGAACCCACCAAATAGGGCAAACAATTCAACACAGGAGAAAAAGGAGTATATAATATCAACCTTTCAACTATTCTTTTGTATGCAGCAGCAAAATATTTCCATCAGCATATTCTACAGACTTCTCCTGCACTCTATGGATCATGATTGTGGTCAGATTCATAGGGTGGATATCAAGGAAAGAGCAGTAGCCTAGTCCCACAAGTGACATCCGGCCACCAATAAGCTACTACGTCCACAACATACTAAAGCTTTGTGCAGAACCCTATCCCCAAACTGTTAGAAGTGCTGGTCATATATTTGCCATTCCAGCATTTATGTTATGTTTTATTCTTAGTAATTCTTTTCTTTTCTTAGGGAAGGGTCTACAGGATGTTCAGGGTCTCACTACTAGATTGGAATTGTAGTGGTTTTCCTGTTTACAGCCTCCCAAGAGCTGGGATTACAGCTGTGCACAACCACACCCAATCTGAGTTGCCATCTCAGCAAGCCCCAGGGGTGGGGCCAGCATGGGAGCCCAGAGGAACAAAATCTCAGCGCTTACCCCTGCTTGCAGGCACTTTAATCCGCTGAGCTATTTGGCCGGCCCACTTAGTAATTCTTTACTATCATGAAAACTTTCTTAGTTGAATTATTTTCAAGTGTTTAATTTTGAATTAGTATTTAATTAAGTTTCTGAATATTGTTTAATCTTAATTTTGGTTTTAAGATTTTTATTATATCTTTGGCTTACAATCTACTTATAAGACATGATACATTTTTTCCTAGAGTTAGAAGCTTTAAAATATATATTTCCATTTTCTACTGACTTTATTTATTTATTTATTTATTTATTTATTTATTTAGTCTTTTTGAGACAAGGTCTCACTATGCAGTTCAGGCTGGCCTTGAGCTCACTTTTGTAGCCCAGGCTGGTCTCGAACTCACATCAATCCTCCTGCCTCAGCCTCCCAAGTGCTGGGATTACAGGTGTGCGCCACCACATCCAGCCCTCCATTGACTTTATATTACTTCTTCATTGTCTTTACACACATACAAAACATATCTTTTTTTTTTTCTTTCAGTCCTTTGAATTAGTCTAGTTTCTTATACAGTTGCTCTTTTTTTCTAATGTGGAATAAGATGCTATTTAATTTTGTTCTTCTATACCATATATAGATATACTTTAATTTTTTTCTTTACCATTAGTTTTGGACAATTTCATTTTTGTGTATCTTGGTAAGCATTTGTTCAAATTTCTTATGCGAAAGGTTCATCTTTCTTGGAAATCTGCTATAATTTCAACTAAATTCAGAAATTTCAAATCTTTAAAAAAATATATAGAAGGAAAAGAAAGGACAATTAAAAGCAAATCCATACAATACTTGTTCTTAATAAAAGCTAAAGCCCCCGGGGTAAGCTCAGTATCTTAATGAAACCTGCCACGGCATCAAGAGTACAAGAACATTTTTGTATTGGTCATTTTCTTTCTTTTTTTTTTTTTATTACTGGACAAAATGCCAGCCATGCACAGTTTCACAGAAAAGTGATTTATTTTGGCTCACAGCGGGGTCCAGCCTATGGTCAGCTGGCACTAGAGCAGAAGCAGCGCGGCTGGCAGGCAGGGCAGGGCCAAGCCGTGGGCCCTGGGAACAGCCCTGGGAACGGACCAGCAGGAAAAGGGAACGGCGAGGTCAGGTGCGGAGTGACGCTGCTCCCGCTGGCCCCACCTCGCAGCCGCGTGCTCAGCTGTGAACCGCTGCGGATGAATCCACTGTGTAGGCAGCGCCGTCCTGATCCGACAGCTCGCCAGGCGCCTCTTAATCCAGTCAAGTTAACAAGATGAATGGCCACGGTTATTCCAACTGCGTCTTTAGTGCCTGATTTAATTGCAGATGGTTTATGAAAACAAAGAGGACAATTTACAGCAGCCGTGCACGTGGAAAAAGAACAAACAGTGCAGGTGTCCCGACCCTGAGAATTTTAAGGCAACATAAAAACCAGTCAGAAGCTAACTTGATTATTTTATGACTGTGCCCTGGTAATGGGAAAGTGAGTCAGAACCATTGCCATGCAGTAAGACCACAGTTCTGACCCTCCCGGGTATGCTGGACCCTGGGGTAGGCTTTTCACAGCCCCATGAAAATACCCGGAGTCAGCTTCTGTGAGTGACAAAGTGTGTTGACAACCCCAGGGCAGAGCAGGATTCAGCGCAATCTACTAGCAAGAAAGAGGACGTAAGAAGCGAGCGGAGTCTGACTGCTGTCCCTGACCAAAGCCCCACTGGAAGTGGGTCCAGTCAACAGCACCTGGGCAAAATCCATGAGACACACAGCAGCCAACGGTGTCCCCCAGTGGCTTGGTGCCAGCGGGTTAGATGCATCACTCAGCAGCACCTCCATCCTGGGGTCTTCCAAGGAGGGCTGCATACACAGTCCTCCATTACAGCAACATCATTATCTTTCTTTGTATGACCAGCACTCCCGGGAATGGCTGGGAATGGCTCAGTGTACGAGACAGAAGGCAGCTCCCACAGATGACACTAGCACCCTAGTTCTCGGCATCCTTCAGATAGAGCGTGGCTGGGCATTCCCGTCTCTGTCCTCATGCAGGGTCCCCTTGACATGGCCAGAGTCTCGGTCAATGAAAGGAGGCATTGCAGAGACAGGGTGCCACATGTCCTAATGTTTTCTCAGTGATAGTATAGCTTGTCACATCATTGCGCGGGTGCGGAGTCATCCACGGGCCACAGGAGCTAAGTCTGTAGCTCGCACCCCTCGAGCCCTCTTTAAGCAGAACCTGCCTGAGGCTTCCTGACCTAACACCCAGAGAGTCTTACAAGATTTCTAGCAGAAGACATCCCACACAACTTCGTCCTCTGCATGCTCACTCACAGCAAAACGCTGAAAGAGAGACTCAAGGGAGGCAGCTGTCGCCTGAGAATATGACATCTGGCTGTGATGGAGTGCAAAATTATATGACGCTCTCTTTCTGCGGGTGACCATATTTATCTATGACTTGCCTTTCCTTCCCATTTTGATTTTGCAATATTCTTTTTCATTGCTTCCCACTAAGAAACCTATTCTTCTTGACTCCCCACAGATAAAACAGCTAATGAATAATTTATAATCTGCTATTAAAAGCCAAGTGCTAATTTTTATATCTAGATGTAATTTCTATGTCTTTTTTAGTCAGAGTGTAATAGAAATTTTCACTGTGCTGTAGGGGTTCTTGTAAATCCGCTGAATCTGAAATATTCAAGTACAGAAACTACATACGAAACTGAAAATTTTATTATAACATGCAATCATTACCTAGATCTTTTAAAAGCCCTTGTTGAAAAAAAGAATATAGTTTGAAAGAAACATATTTTGAAGGAACTAATATATTTTGACGAGTATATTACCTTTTTGTTTTTATTTCAAAGATTGTATTTTTAGGTCTGAAAACTTATTCTGTCCACCTTTTCTTTTAAATCTGAAAATATACAGATTTTATAAATATAAAAGCTGTACTGAGTTCCTATTTGCTAATTCTAGTGCCTTTGACATTTTAGGGGCTGTTTCTACTGGCTTCCACCACCCACACTCTCTGCTAGAAGATCATGCCTCTGTTCTTATTTTTTAAGATCAATATCAAGTAATATTTTTATTGGGTCCTGGACATTCAACAGACTCTTTTTTTTTTTTTTTTCTGGAAAGTATATTAAGTTAGCTATGCTAGGGAACAATGTGATAATCCACCCAGAGAAAGTAGAGCCCTTCGTGATTTATTTTGAAGAATCCTGCAGTGGGGTCAGGCATAGTATTTCTGGGCTTCTAGTAGAAAGCCTTCCATGCCTAGGGTGTTCCCTCACTCTGGTCAGATCTTTGCCATTTCTCACACTGGTGTGACCCCAAAACCTCCTTTGGGGAGTTTTCTGAGCTAGTTTCACAATGACCCACTAGCTCCTTTCCGGGAGGCCTCTCTGAGTCTTCACTATGAACACATAACGTTATACTTAGCTAATGATGCGAAGACTTCTAGGTGAACTTCTGAAGCTCCTTCTCCATACAGTTCCACCTATCTGGGACTCAGCTCCCTGAGTCAGACTTGCTCAGCAACCTGGACTCAGATCTCTGCCCCACAGTGAAAGCTGTTGGTCTTAGGTCTCTACTTTCTGTACCCATCAGACAGGGTCCCAGCTAAAGTTCCGCATCCTGGGCTTCTGCAAACATGCTTGCCTCTCTTTGAGGGACCATGTCTACTGCCCAGTGTTTTAGAATTGGGCAATAGTGACTTTACAGAACTATTTTTAAAGTTTGTCTAAGGTATAACTCTAGCCTTTCCAATACTAGAAATTCAAGATATTTTTGACTCCACTGATTTTAATGTATGGATGACTTCAAAAAATACTTCTTATTGATCTTTTAAGAATTGTTATCAGGGGCTGAGGAGACAGCTCAGTGTTCTAAAGCACCTGCATAGGCAAGCATAGGGATTGCAGTTTGGTCCCTGACACCACATGCTGCACCATCCCTGCCCCCAGGGAGCCGGCCACACACACGAAAAAACATTGTTATCAGTACCATGTCTTACAAAATGTGTTCCACATGAAAATAAAATAGGTCTGGGGAAATACACTTGTCTTGATAGCAAGACCCTGCAGAGCCTAGCAAAGCTAGCAAGGGTTGCCTATTTTCAAAGAATTGCATTATATGTAATTGTCAAATCCCTGCCACAGAGCCCATTTTTTAACAACTTGTCTTGTAGCATTAGTGAAGTGTAGACCACTTTTGGGGGGATGATGTTCAACGCTTGCTCTGTATAACTTTCGTTAAAAATTTATATGCATAATTAAAAAGCAAGGAGAGTTACAACTGTCTTTTAAATTAATTTTAGATGGGCAGTAGGCTTAGCTCCTCCTCCGTCTAATCCATTTCCACCCCCAAATTATTAGGAAAGATGCTTCAGAAGGGTATGAGGATTTTTCTGTCCGTAGGCACAGATTCTCAATGGCGAGCTTACAGCAGAATCTGTTCACACTTTTACGTGTTATGAGCAAAGGGATTCAAAAGGAGAGGGGCGATTTCATATTATGAAAACATGCATTTCATTCTGATATTGTTTTCCAAAAAGAAAAGGGCATTTTTAGACACTAGAAAAGCCAGTAGTTTGCATTCTTGGAAGTCATCGTCTCATCCCACTGCTGCAGAAGTGACAGGTCACCAAAGATGGGAAATGGGGGGGCCTTGGCAGCAGCAGCAACAGCTGGGTTGCTTTTTCATCATGAATAATTAAGTTATTTGAAGCGTTTCTTACAAAGCAACCCTTCCCTAGTATAGTGGCACAAAGATCTGGGTAGGGATGAATGGGGGACAGACACTCCTTTGCTGTTGTGCATCTAAGAATTATTTATAAGCAGGAGAGATGGAGCAGACAGACAGCAGGACACCGACCTGAGAGTCCAGGCCCAGACATCACTTGTTCCTCCAGCTACACTCTGCAGAATCCCTCTTTCTCCCAACCCTCAGTTTCTGAAGTAGGAAAATGAGTTCTTTGGACTGGATGCTTTCAGGGTTTCCCTCTAGTTAGCTCTTAGGCTCTATGAATCTTGTTGTAAAACACTACCTTGACTACAAAATGGTAAGAATGTCATTTCTATGAAACATTGCCTCTTTGGCTTGAAGTAGGAGAGAAACATTCCAAGAAAAAAAAAAAAAAAAAAAAAAAAAAAAAAGGAAAATATGGCTGCCGAATTTGTAGTGTTGTTTCAGCTCTACAACTATAAACAGGAAAGAGCTCTTGCTTTTCAAGCCTGGCCTTCAGCACCAAAATAATTCCCCTAATCACAATTCATTATCTGCCAAAACCCCTTATTTTAGATCTTGCCAGGTGACAAAGGTGATGGCTTTTCACTTACAACTTTATTCTTGACTTAGCTTCCTAAGGATATGAGAAGATTCTAAGGCAAGACATAGACTTTTTTTTTTTTTTTTTTGTCTTTTTGAGACAGGGTCTCACTGTGCAGTTCAGGCTGGCCTTGAGCTCACTTTTGTAGCCCAGGCTGGTCTCGAACTCACACTGATCCTCCTGCCTCAGCCTCCCAAGTGCTGGGATTACAGGCGTGTGCCACCACGCCCGGCTCAAGACAGAGACTTTTTACCCAAAAGATACAGTGGGATTTTACAGAGAACCAGAAAAAAAGATTTCTGAATCCTTAAATGAAACCAAAAGTGTCATTCTGATTCCAGCTGCTGACAAAGGCAGAGAAAGAAAGGTCCAGTTGCTCCGTTACTTCCCCATAAGTCATGCTCAGCGCAAATAAAAAGGATGTCCTGATGCAGCTCCACAGTATCAGACACAATTGATCTTCAGTTGTGTCATTGATTTAGATTATAGCAGACAGGAAGAATCAAAGATCAAAGCTGTTGTTTTCCCTAGAGCCTCAAATGCATCCCTACTGTATCTGTCTATAGGAACAATATATATGGACAGCTGGGGGTCAGGCAAGAGCCTGCAGAGTTCCCAGGAGAACCTGGAGCGATTGTCTCCTAGGCAATGTGTTTGCCTCCAGCTGGGAAAGCATGTGAGCTTGGGCCCTCACGGGGAGTAGGGGACATACTCAGACTAGAAGGATGAAGAGACTTGAGGTCTAAACCAAGGAAGATCTAAACCAAGGGGATCGAACTGCGGTCCCTGAAGCCGCCCAAGCTTTCCTAAGCAGGCGCTTTAGACCACTGAGCTATCCCGCTGGGCCCCAACCAAGGAAGATTTTTTTAAAGGTAAAAAGTGGAGTAGGGAGCACGTCTGACCAAGCAGTTCAGACAGGAAGCCATGAGAAGATGACGAGACCTGATGCTCCACTTATGACATCACTCCGGCTGAGGAGTCACAGGGCGCGGATGGAGTCCACCGCTTCTCCTCCTTCTGATTCTCACCCACTCCACCCTCACTCTTAGAAGGGGAGACAGATATGGTTTCCCCTTGTTGGAAGATTGGTTTCAGCTTTCTCATTTTGAAAACTTCAGTGGCGTAGTTGTTAAGTACACTGAGTTTGGCAAAACTGCCATTTACTACCTCTATGTACTGGGCCACATGTGGAGTGCTTCAGAACTTCAATTTCCTTCTCTGCCCAGAGAGGAAAGTAAATTTAATAAAAATTAAATAGGTGAGGATCATCACTTTCACCTTAAGGCACTCATCAGTACTAAATGAATGACTACTAGTAAAGCACCTAGTATTTGATACAACAAAGTTGACCTTTGGGAGCACTTTTTTACATTCCCTTCCCTAATTCTCCTTGCTCCAGTATTGGTCTTAGTAGCTACAAGAATATAAACTCCATGAAGGCACTGATCATGCCCTTCAGTTTTTCCTGTAGCTCCTCCTAGCAGAAATCTTGATAAATGTTAGCACTTCATAAATACTTGTTCCATGAATAAATGAAGAAATAAATTCAAGAAAAAAAAAGCAGACCACAGCTCCTGGACAGCTGGCCAAGTATTTATGAGGCAGTGCTAGGCAGCCACCAAAGCCCCAGGACACCCCAAGGGGAAAGACTCTGGCCCCACTTGGCTTGTCATAGGACCCTGCCACACATTTGAGCATTCATTCAGTATGGTTCTGTTATGAAGGCAAACCAATTGGCTTTTTATTACTGCTTCCAGGACTTTGGCCCAAGTCTTTTTTATATGTGTGTGGGAGTGTAACATGTGTCCCTTTTTAGTATTTTCACACAAACATTTTTAAATTTATGGTGCTGGGCCAATAGAGTAGCAGTATCAGTTTGTCCTATCTCATATTATTCCCCAAAGAGAGCAATTACAGCAGACATTTCGTTTCCTCTGCTCTTCTACAGAAGATAATATGTGTACATAAACAAATCATTATCCCAATACAAATTCTCCAAGCTGAGTTTAGACTCTGAAAACCTCTCTTCTTGAAAATCTTAAAACTTAATTTTTCCTATGGAATGCTTGACATATTTACATATTCACAGATATCTCTGGGGCTTCAAGTGCAAGGAGCAAACATAGGGGAAAGTGGAAGGGGGCACAGTGGGGGTGTGTGCAAGCAGCAGGTTCCAGAGTGGACGAGTGCCCTGGTGGAGGAGAGCCAGATTCTGGGGAGAAGTTGTGGAGGTGGAGGAGGTGACAGGGAGGCAGCTGGTCACCTTCACACTCCTGCAGCTGCTGCCGTGCTCCTTATTATAGAATGTCCCACTTCTATGATTTTTTAAAAGTTACCTCTACCCTTACGTCATACACTCCAATGATGAGAATCTGTTCTACTCTTATGTGTTTGGTTAAGGGTCTCACTACACAGCTTGGACTCATAGGGATCCTTCTGTTTTTACTCTCCCTAGGATGGGGATTACAGATGAGCACCACCATGCCCAGATTCAGTGGCTGGATCACTGTACCAGGCGTGGGTCTGGCAAGGCCTGTGGTCCTGGGGATCCAACGCTGGTCCCTCGGCTTGCCTAAGCAGGCGCTTAGTCAACTGAGCTGTCTCAGCAGCCCAGTGATTGAAAGTTTAGAATGGAGGATTGGATACACTGGTGGATGGATAGGTAGATGAATGGCTGGTCCGAATACTTAAAGAAGATCCACAAGCAGAGGTTATTCAACTGGAGCTGTCCAAGTACCTAATTTCCTCAGACTGTTTCTTGACTGAGCCGAGGTAGAGTATACTGAGGCTCTTGGGCTGCAGAAACCTGACTCTCTGAGACAGAAAGGATGGCAGAAATATAACATTTAATTAGAAGAATGAATCTGGAATGATAGGCATAGAACACCAAATAGATGGCTAACTGGGAGTCAGAGTCAACATGTTAATTTGAAGGTGGAGAAAGAAGATTGAAAAAATGAACAACAGACAAAAGTAAATTTCTCTATATGCATTCATCTTACTGGTTCTCATTCTAGAGGACCACGGCCAACGCACTGTTCCCAGAGTGATCAGGACAGGAGGTTAGCACGAGAGCGCCATCAGGAGGTGGTTGGATGTGGCTCTTGGTTGGTTGGTTCACTCTTGAAAAGCATTTCCTTCAGCTGTTTACCTTCTGTAGGAATTGTCCAACCTTGGGAGTTGATGGTCCTCCTAAAGGTTAGAATTTCAAAGATGAGAAAATCAAACAACATAGCTCATTCAGGAGAGAATGGGGGAAGGCGTAAAAACTAAGTGGAGCCAAATCAAAGTGCTCTGGTACTGAAGACCTTCCAGGATATGCTCAGACCTACAAAATCACTTCTCTTAATACTCTTTTGCAAGAATTAAGCCCTGGACATAAAAAACTGAGATTTTCAGGCCTAAAGATATGTCAGAAGGCATATTTGAAGGCTAAGAACTTGAATAGTAGACTGCTTGGCTAGGGCAATAAAGAGTCTACACAACTCAGAGCAGACCAATTTAGAACAGGTGGAGTTAAGAGCAATCTTGAGTGACTCTCTCAATATCAGAGCTATCCAGAATGACCTGGCTTCTAAGTGAGCACTTAACATAAGAAGACTGATCTCTAGTTCTACGAGAAGTGTTTAGCATCAAGTGATTCTCCAGCAATTTGAAAAGTGAATTATTTTTAAAAATCTGAATTTAATTACCTATAGGTCCTATGATATTACTTTTATGCTTCCCTGTCTAATTTCTTTAGGAAGGTAGATATAACTGTTTACCATAGACTTTCTCCAACAATTAATTTTCCTGGGAAGAGTTGGACTACATTTCCCAGCCTCCTTTGCACTAAATATGGCCAATGACTGAGTTGGAAGAGTGGGAGCATAGTTGACAGGCTTTCCAGGTTAAGGATCTTAAGGAAGAGCTCTCTTCATGATTTTCTCACTCTGTAGTTACATTGAAAGGTGACACCAGCATAATTTTGTAAACTGCACATTGAAGACAGCAAGGTAAGGAAGAGAGTGGACTGCAGACTAAGAATTTGGAACTGTTTTGTGAATAAGAAACAAATTATCATAGTTTGGAGCCATTGTGTATGTTGTCTATTCACTATCAGGACCCTAACTAATGTAAGGATAAATGAAACTGATTTTCTCAATGAGTAAAAGGCAAAAAACCTTCCTCCCCCTTTTGTTTCCTTAGAGGATTTCCTTGGAGCCATAATAAACCTAAACAAATAAATCTTTTTACTGTTAATTTTTGGAATAATGATAAATCTCTCTGGAGGTTCCTGGACTCTCTCATTCTCATACTGTACAGACATCTCCAAGATCGTGAGTCAGATAGTATCCATTCTGTAAAATTGACTCAAAGGTTGCTTAAGAGATGAATGAAGACTGCTGCCAGCTTTAGGTCCAGTCTTTTTTTTTTTTTTAAGAATTTTTATTTTATTTTATTTTATTTTTTCTTGTTTCAGAACTTTTGTTGGTTTATTTATTTTTATGGCTGGCTCAGCCTGCCCTGAGGGCAGGGCTGGCGCAACATGTGGTGCCGGGGACCAAACCACAGTCCCTGCAGCCGCCCAAGCTTTCCCAAGCAGGCGCTTTAGACCACTGAACCATCCCACCGGGCCCCTTAGGTCCAGTCTTTTGAGGCGATAAGGCACATTTTAATTGCTCCTTTTACTACTTGACTGTATAACTTAGCATGAGACTCTGCTCAGGCATTACCCCTTGCCAACTATTGTATATGCATGTAAATGTATTAATACTTAACCCAAAGTAGTGTTCTTCCTCTTTTTGTACTGGATGGAAGGGCCTTTTTGTCTCTAAGAGTGTTTTATTTTCCCCAAAAACAAACTGGAATCTGAATGCAGCATAAGGCTTTGCATAACAAAAGCTTGAAATATGTAGATCTGGCTTAATGACCAAACATCTTCTGGGGAAGAAACATATGCAGAAATGGGAAAGATGAAAATCTGTGTTGGGTACAGTAGCAACACGTTTGGTAAGACAGTCACCTTCAGTAACTTGAAAGGTAGAGCAATTGCTTTCTAAATCCATAGTTACAGAGAGTAAGAAAAAGCCAGTATGTCGGTGTGTGTTTAGCTGTGTTCATGTATTTAGGAAGATACTATAAAGAAGTAGGGACCTGCAAGGACTGACAGTTCCGAAGCAGAACTAAACGGTGATAGGCTAGGAACTTGCAAATGGATCATCAGCTGCAAGTGGACTCCATACGACCAGAAACAGACTGACCAAAACACCTCTAAGAGAACTTACTGGTGTAATGGAGAAACTAGCATGAAGATACTTCCTTTCTGCACAGGCTGGTTGTTTTAGGCAGACTTTAGTGTGCTAAACTTGGGGAGCTCAGCATAAGGCCAGGAGAACAAAGAATGTCAGCATGCCTGAACACTATGCTTCAAAAAGAAGTATTTGTCATTAATTAAAGTTTATTGTACAGTGTAGGTTTACATAATGAGCACATTCACCAGAGAGAGGTTGTACCTGTATGTGATGTATCTTGATTTTTTTATCCCTTTCCCCTTCCTTTTCTTCTATCATTCTTCCCTTTCTTATTTATCAAAGTTTTGTTTACATTTCATCCTTCTTTTCTTATCTTTTTGCCTTTCTTTCCTTCCTTTTCCTCTACCCCTTTCCTTGTGCTCCTTCCCATTTGAATATTTCCTTCCTAGTTCACAATATCTATTCTACATTTCAGTGATCATTTATACTTTCAGTTTCTCATACCGGTGAAACAAAGTGCATTTACACATGTGTGTGTGTCTGACATATTTCATTTACGAGTATGGTCTCAAGTTGCCTCCATTTACATATATAAGTTTCAAGTTTAATCTTCTCTATGGCTGAATAGTATTCCACTGTATGAAAATACCACAACTGTGTTATCCGCTCAGTTTATTGGCATTGGGGTTGTCTCCAGGATTTAGCTATTGCAGATTGTGCTGCTATGCACATGGTGCGCATCGCCACTGTGATGTGATGTGGTGCTTTTAATGCTTTCAGAAAGTTATCAAGGAGGGGGATAGCTGGGTCAAAAGAATCCTCTCATCCTAATTTCTGGAGAACCTCCCAACTGATTTTCATAGTGATTGCACCAGGATACACTTATACCAACAGGGAGAAAGATTCCTTTCTTCTCATATCCCTGCCAGCTGATAGGTTCTGGCCCTCGTATGAATTGCGGAATCATTATGGTGTTCATCTAATATGGCTGAAGCCCTTAAAACAGCAGCTTATCTTCCCAAGGAACACCCCCTCCCTTCTTCTCCAACTCAGCCCAAGGTGCGGTGTCCTTTCACCTGTCCCACCACCTCAGGGAAGGTCCCAGTCAGCATATCAGATGTATCTGAACACTCTCCTCAAACCCCACCCCTGGCAAAAAGGCCATAAAGGCCTCAGCCGTGCTTCATTCCAATCCACAGAATTCCTTATCTTCCCCAAATTCTCTCTATGTCCGCCAAGAAAATAAAGTCCCTTTCCCGGAAGGCGTTTCCAACTGGACAAGAGAGAAAGAAAAGAATGGGAGAGGAGTAAGGGTCCACGGGAGCAGGAATAAAGCTGCATTCTGCTCACCCTTTGCAAGTCCAGTTTGCTCAGTACTCTGGTCTTATCATGTAGAGTAAATTGTATTCATTAAATGCTATGAAGGTAAAAAATAAATAAATAAATAAATAAATAAAGTCCCTTTCCCTTTGTAATAAAGGTCCTTTTCCTTTTTCCTTCTGTCTGTTTCTCTGGGGCAACACCGTGGAAATCATTGGTTGATTTCTTAACTGTCATTCATCAGGGAATGAGATGGAATCTCAGGGTGGCTCTAATTTGTATCTCCCAAATGACCAATGATGTTGAATATTTTTCATATATTTACATTCTATTTGTACTTCTCGATACGAGGCGTGTCTATTCATCTCAGCAGCCCATTTTTTGATTGGGTCTCTAAATTTGGGAGCTTTGATTTTTTTCAGTTCTTCATATATGTGTGTGTGTGTGTGTGTGTGTGTATATATATATATATATATATATATATATATATATATATATGTTGTCTTTTTGAGACAGGGTCTTGCTATGCAGTTCAGGCTGGCCTTGAGCTCACTTTTGTAGCCCAGGCTGGTCTCAAACTCGCACCAATCCTCCTGCCTCAGCCTCCCGAGTGCTGGGATTACAGGTGTGAGCCACCACACCCAGCTAGTTCATTATATATTTTAGATATTACTCTTTTGTGTGATTAACAGCACAAAAAATTTTTTTCCCAGTCTCTACTGTTTCACTTTCTGTGCAGAAGCTTTTAAATAGGATAAGATCTTAGTTGTTGATTCTTTGTAATGCTTCCTGTGAAACTGGAGTTTTGATTATAAGTTTTTTTGACTACTTCTATGTCTTCCAAAGCTCTACCTATTTTCTATTCTGGCAGATATAGTATTTATGTTTTAATATTTAAGTCTTTGGTCCCTTTTGATTTTTGTTTAATGCATTGTCAGTCTCTAGAGTGTGGGAAGATAGTTTTTTCAAGTGCAATTTATTAAAGAGGCTATCTTCCAGTATGTGTGTTTGACTATTTTGTTGGAAATAAGGTGGCTGAGTATGTATGAAATTCTTTCTGTATTTTTTAATCTGTTCTGCTGATCGTCAGGTTGAATTTTTTTTCCCAGTACCATACTGTTGTTTTCTTGTTTTTTTTGTCTTTTTTGAGACAGGGTCTCACTGCGCAGTTCAGGCTGGCCTTGAGCTCACTTTGTAGCCCAGGCTGGTCTCGAACTCGCACCTCCTGCCTCAGCCTCCCAAGTGCTGGGATTATAGGCGTGCTACCATACTGTTTTTAACAAAGTAGCTTTGAAGTACCACTTCAAGTCAGGAACTGTGATGCCCCAGGTCTTGCCTTTGCTGCCCAGAATTGTTTTAGCTATTCTGGGTTTCTTCTGTTCCAATTTTAAGAAAGTTTTCTCTAGTTCTATGAGACGTACTAATAGTATTTTGATTAGGATTGTATTAAATCTACTAGCAACTTTGGAAATATGACTATTTTTGCTATGTTGGTCTTTCTTCCCTAAGTGCAAGGGATATCTTTCCATTTTCTGGTGTCCTCTTTGAATTCATTTTTCAGAGCACATTTTCAATGTAAAGGTCTTTTATTCCCTTTGTTATATTAGTTACTCTGTATTTCGTTTTCTTCATGCCTTTCTGAAGGGCAGTGTGTTCCTAATTTGTATCTCAGTGAGTTTGTTATTTGAGTACACAAATGCTACTGATTTTTGAATGTTGATTTTGTATTCAGCTACATGATTAGATTTTGTTATTAAATCTAAAAATCTTTTCATGGAGTTTTTGGGGTCTTTGTTTAGAGTATCTTGTCACCTGCAAATAATGATACTTTATTTCTTCCTTTCCTATCTTTATTCCTCTTAATCTTTTCTCTTATCTAATTGCTTTGGCTAGTAGTTCCAGAACTATATTGAATAAGAGTGGTGATAGTGTGGTTCCTGATTTTAGAATGAAAGCTTTCAGACTTTGATCATTTATTGTGATGTTGGCTATCAGTTTGTCATACATGTCCTTTATCATATTATGATGAAAACAATCTACACCAATGTTTTATAAGGTTCTTATAATGAACGAATATTGGACTTTGTGAATATACTCACTGCTTTTCTTACATCTATTGAGATAATCATTGGATTTTTATCTTTGGCTCTATTGATATTGTCTACTGCATTTATTGATTTGCATTTTTCAATGCCTGGAATAAATTCTACCATTGTGGCTTATAATCTTCTTGATGATTTTCTGCTTTCTGTTTGCCAGCTCCTTATTAAGGATTTCTGTGTCTATGTTCATTAGGGAGATTGACTTGTAGTTCTCTTCTTTGCCTGGATCCTTCTCTGGTCTTGGTATCAGTGTAATATTTGCTTCCAGAAATGATTTTGAGAGTCTTTCTCGCCTTTCAATTTCATTGAGGAATTTGAGGAGTAGTATAATTAGATCTCTAAATTTATTGAGAATTCAGCAGTGAATCCATTGAGACCTGAACTTTTCTTTGTTGGAAGATTTTCAATTATATTTTATTAGCTAATATTTGGCTATTTAGAATTTTTACATCTTCTTGTTTCAACTTAGGTTATTCATGTATGTCTAGGAATCTGTTCATTTTTTCTATACTCCATTTTAGTAGAATAATGATTCTCAAAATAAGTATCGCCGGGCATGGTGGCTCACGCCTGTAATCCCAGCACTTGGGAGGCTGAGGCAGGAGGATCATTGTGAGTTCGAGACCAGCCTGGGCTACAAAAGTGAGCTCAAAGCCAGCCTGAACTGCACAGTGAGACCCTGTCTCAAAAATTAAAAAAAAAAAAAAAAGTTCTGAAACAAGAAAAATTAAAAAAAAAACAATCAAAATAAGTATCAATGATCTGGACTTCTTCAAGACTCATTGTGATTTCACCCTTTCATTCCTAATTGAATGTATTTGAATCTTACCTTTCTTCTTTTTCTTTTTTCTTTTTTTTTTTTTTTTTTTTTTTTTTTTTTTTTTTTTTTTTGATAAAGTTGGCTTAGTGTTTATAAATATTATTTAGTCTTTCAAAGAACCAACTCTTCAATTTACTTATTCTTTCCATTCTTTTATTAGTCTCAACTGCATTAGTTTCAGTTCTAATGTTTATAATTTTCTCCCTTCTGTATGATTTTGGGTTCATTTGTTCTTCTGTTTCTAGAAGTCTAAAGTTCAAAATCAGATTATTCATTTAAGCTTGCCCTGTTTTCTCATTAGTATAAACTTCCATCGTGGGAGTGCTTTGTGCCCCATAAACTCAGGTATGTTATGCTGGCATTATCGTTTAATTGTAGGAACTGTCTGATTTCTTCTTTAATTTCATCTTTGACCCATTGGTGGTCAAAGAGGGTGTTATGTAGTTTCTATATTTCTATGTAATTTTTTGGTTTCTTTTGCCATTGATTTACAATTTCATTGAACTATGTTTTGATTATATGTATGGGATAATTTCAGTATTTATTTAAGTACATTTAATGGGCTAATATATGGTCTATTTTAGAAAATATCCCCTGTGCAGCTTAGAAGAATGTATATGTTAATGTTGTGGGCAGAATACTCTGTAGACAACTACTAAGTCTATTTGGGTTTGTTTGTTTTGTTTTGTTTGAGGAAAAGGGTTTGGTACCAGGAATTGAACTCAGGACCTTGTGCTTGTCAGGCAGGTGCTTATCCTGTTGAGCTATCTCAGCTTCTCTAAGTCCATTTGTTTATAGGTTTGCTGCATTTCTGATATTTCTATGTTGATTTCTTGTCTAATTGATCTATTTGTGACAGTGCAGTACTGAAGGCCCTGTTACAATTATGTTAGTGCTTATTTGATTTTTTCCATTATATTTATCCTCCCTTTTTCTATGGCAGAGATTATTTCTGATCTGATTTCCTCGCTACCTTTCTGCAGTTGTTTCTTTACTTCAGATGCTATTAATGCAGAGATTTCAGCTGTGTGATTCCCATTTTCCTCTATGCTAGTGTCTCCTGCATTTATTCTGGGTGAGCTCATGGCCTGAGATTTCACCTTGTTCCTTCTCTTTGTCATTTTGTATAGCACTTTCCTCTGACCATTGGGGTAGAGCTGTGGTGCAGTTATGCCCTTAGCACCTACTGAAATTTGGGCCTGGATACACCAAGTTTGATTTTTTCCCAGATGTTCCTGTCTGTGTCTGGCGGCTGTGCTCAGCTTCTTCCTGCTGCAGCCAGTGGAAGTAAACCCACTGTGCACCTCTGGCAAGATGTTTAGCTCCAGGATTAGCTGGGAGGTCCCCCAGCCTCTCTGCAGGGAATTTTGCTGCAGGTTTCCACAAGAGGTGCCAGGTCTGGTGTCTTGGTGAAGAAGTTCTGATCACAGCACATAGGCAAAAATTCCTACTCACTGACAGGCCCTGGAATCTTGGTGGGGAAGTTGTCATCGCAGCACACAGGTCAGAAGTTCCTACCTACACCCACACTGGTCCTGGGATCTGGGCGGAGAAGAAGCTCCAGGCAGGGAAGAAGCTCTGGGTGTGCAGCGTGCAGGCCAGAAGTTCTTATTTGATTTTTTCTTCATTAGCATTTGTTTTGCAAAGTGCTCTAACCTTGAGCTTTAGGGCCAACATTTGTTTTATAAAGTTGGATACACTGGTACTTGCAGCATATATGTTTATGATTGTTACCTGTTCTTGGACTGAAAAAGAATTTTGAGTGTATTAATTACTACATGGAATTCATCAGCTGCGAATAGATCCAAAGCTCAGTGCTTTTTGAGAAAAAAAAAAAATAAAAAACACTGCTAAGAAGCAATTATAGTCCTGGCTTTAAAAACTCATGACTATAAAATCTGCATCTGAGTCTCCCATTTTCCAAATTGTAAGAGCAGGAGCTATGAAAAGCAATGCATAGACAAATCTTCCCAAAAATCCAAAGCCAAGAATTACTAAGACTTCCCTCTATTGTAGAACAAGAGTTTTTAAAACAGCCACCCACTGGGTTTTCATTCTTGTCATGGGCCTGTGAGTGACTCCTTAGGTACCTATATTGTTTTATCCCAAACAAGGTGTCCTTACTTGGATATCCTTTCTTGGTTGGGTGGAGTAGGAGCTAGGGCAACAGGAAGGTGTTGACTCTGTGTAGTTGGGCCTCTTTATCCACTTATTACATTCTTCCAGTTCAACCAATCATGCAGCAAAAAATATGTTTTTAAATTTTCATTTATAAGCCGGGCGTGGTGGCTCACGCCTGTAATCCCAGCACTCGGGAGGCTGAGGCAGGAGGATTGGTGCGAGTTCGAGACCAGCCTGGGCTACAAAAGTGAGCGCAGGACCAGCCTCAACTGCATAGCGAGACCCTGTCTCAAAAAAAGACAAAAAAAAAAAATTAAAAATTAAAAAAAAATAAATTTTCATTTATACATTGTACTTACCTTTTCTTGTTCTTGTTCCCTAAATCATACAATTATTTACATAGCATTTCTACATTATAAATAATTTAGATATGATCTAAAGTCTAGTGAAAGATGTGCATAGGTTATGTGTAAGCCCTAAACCACACTGTGTAGGGAACTTGAGCGCCTAATGGTGTTGCTTCCCATGAGGGGAAGGATGGATGCTGCAAGCATTTTCTCATTAATACCCAAAAGTGACTCTATTGATCAACTCTAAGTTGCTGTTTCCAGACTGGACAGAAATGCCCACATAGGTCAAGAGATTCTGGTCTTGGCGATGTTGCAGAAACTAAATAACATTTTGAGTTGTCTGTCTTTCAGACGAATGTGACTGTCTGTGACTGTGGAGAAGAGATATATAAAGATTTTAGGGATTTTTATATTGTATTGAACTATACTCAGTTCTGCTTTCTGTCATCTTCAGAAAACACTCAAAATGCTTTCCAAGAATTTCACTAATTGATTTTCTTTCCAGGGAGAGGTATGATTTAAGGCAGGAGCAAAAGCTTGGGATATAGGTGGGCTGAACACATAATCATGCTTATTTTACTGGATAAGCGAGCATGGGAATGAAGCCAATAGCAAAGTCTTTTGAAATTGCCATTATGCTTTCATTTCTTATGGTGTAGACCCTGAATGCTAACAGTAATTTATTTATTTTCCCCACTATCTGCTTCCATGAAGGAGTTTGGTCAATGCAGTGTGTACTTGGTAATACTAAGTTGTTTTTTTTTTGTTTTTTTTTTTTTAACTCTAGGGCATTTATGTCATAATCTGTACATCCAAGGAAAGCTACAGTGTCCTAACCGGAAGCATATTCTTTGCTTCTTATGTCCTGGGGGTAGGTGGCCCACAAAAGCACTGGCTGGATCAAAAGCTGCACCTGGCAATCAATCATTGCTCTTCTGGAGACTGAATCCCATTAGGCATCAGCACAAAAATGACTCTTGCCAAGTAGAAACAGGGATGGAAGATGCAATTCCAGTCCCTGACAGTGACTGAGCACAGATTATGCCAAATCCTTGCATGGTGTCCCTGGATATGAAACATGTACAGAAAAGTTGCAGGATGAGTGGCTCGTGTCTCATGCAAAGCAGAGCTACCATGCTTTTATGTTCTTTACACATTTTATCCATAGCAAGAACTTCAAAGCTAAAGCTCTATGATCTCTGGATAAAATATAACACAGTATGAGAGGCATACTGGAAAGGTCAGTGAGAAAGAACTGGCCCAAGGGGCTAGGAGTGAGCCTCAGGTTGAATCCTGGCATCCTGAAAGGCTGAGGTTCAAGCCTCAGCACTGAAAACAAAACAAAACAAAACAACAATACCCCTCTGGTTAATGAATGCCCCTGATGTGTACATTGGAGTTTTTAAAGGTAGAGTGCTGGGCATATTTAACCATCTGCCCTGCCAGTTCCTTTCTCAACTGCATGCCTTACTTTGGTCTCTCTCCAAGTTACTTTTAAACCCAGACCTACTTTAAGTCCTTTCTTTCTGGGCTCACGAAAACCACAGCATACTGGCATGGGAAATCCCATAAACAGTTTTGCCTTATGCTTTGGTTTAAGGACTCGAAACTGAAGTTCAAGAAGGACGAAGTAATTTTTCCAGGTTCCAACAGTAAGCTGCAGATTTGGAATTAAAATATAGGGTTCCTATCTTCTGCTCCACAGCTTTTCTCTTATTTATGGTCCTCTTTTCATTTCCTTTCAGATTCCTGAGTGTTGGCAGGGACTTTGCCCCCAGAATCCCGTGGGCATGAGACAAAAATTGCAAATGCTAATTCTTCTGATGAGACACATACCAGGCTGCCTTGATGCTGTATTTGAGAAAAAAACAAATAGTTCCCCTTAGATTGTTTTTATGAATCATATCTTTTGTATTCATAGATCTCCTTCAAAGATCTGTTATTTGACAATCTGAAGTGTGGTACAGTGGACTTTCAAAAGGAAATTTTACCCTAGTGAGAAGTATGTTAGCAATCAGAGCTACACCTAAGGAACATTGTGAAGGTTGTTACCATGGATAATGATTCAATTAATTTGTTAATTAGTTCCTTACTTGTTCCATGGGTGGAACTTTGTGCCTGCAGTGCCTGCATGATACTCTGCTAAGGTTCCTAGGGAGCAAAGCTAAGTGTCTGCCCCCAGGAGCTAGCTAGACTCTAAAGAACTAAGGAGTTGCTATATAATAAGATACACTGACTCAATAGGAAGAGCACAGAACTCAGATGATTTTAGAGGAGAAATGAAAGTAAGTGACATATTTTCTCAGTGTATCTATTTGGTAAAGCTTCTACATGACCAAAGTAGAACAGAGCACAGATATGTTAAGGGAGAGACATCTTAAGGTGATAAAATGCTCTTGGCTGAACTGGGTACGTGGACACTCAACCATGAACCTTGAACCTTTGTGCTGAGCTGTAGCTCCAGCTTTTTCTAATTCCTTCAGTTTTTTCTTTTCAATTTTGAGACAGGGTCTCACCAAGGTGCTGCAAAGTCTAGGCTGGATTCAAATTTATGGTCCTCCCAGAGTGCTGGGAATAGAGACGTGTACCACTGTACCTTGCTTATAAATTTTGACGTCCATAGATTCCCAGGACCCAGGTAAACATTGATCTGAGTGTGGTGGTGGGAGATGCAGTTTCAGCTCCAAGTGACACCACTAAAGAACTGCAACACCTCGGGTTGACTGAGGGGTTGCGTTCCAATTGATTACTAATCAGGAAAACTTCAAAGCGGACTTGAGCACAAGATGGGACTGTGATTGCTCTTTCTTAACTCCTTAAACAATCAGAAAAGGGCCGTAGTAGTTGGTATTTGACAGAGCAGGCCAGGCTACCTCTATGTCTGCCAGCTGCTATAGGTCACATTCGGATAACAGCACACATAGCCGTAAATCCAAATATAATTTTGAAATGCTGTAAGAGATGGCTAATGATAGGAGACATTTGTTGAAACGGTGATGTAGCAGACAGTATTTGAAATGCTTAACTGAATGAATTCATTTAGTCTCATAGTACAGGGAGCTGTACATGAGTTGAAGAGCCAAGATAAGCTGATATCCTTGTAGAAAGTGCATGCTTTTCTTCTTAAAACTGTGGATCTACAGCAAGAGATATATTTTCTTTATTATAGCTGTACGTTGACTGACTGTCAAAGTTGTTATCTGTACTTTCCAGGTGAATAAACAGGCTCATCACGCCTGCATCTAATGCCCAAGGCGACACTGTTGAAAAGTGGCAGAACCTCAACCAGAATCAAGGCAGTGGCTCACAAGACCATGCTCTTACCTGGCCTATGGCATTACTTCTAGGGAGAAACACAGACTGCTTCTAAATTCAGCATAGCATTGTATTATTTTTTATTGAGGGAATAGGAAGAGCTTTGTGCAAGATGTAACTGATTTCTGGTTTTGTTTTTAGAGACAGGGTTTCACTACCTAGACCAGGTTGGCCTTGAAGTCACAGCAATCCTCCTGCCTCAGCCTCCCTAGTGCTGAGATTTTAGGTGTGCACTACCACACCCAGCAAAATGTAACCCTTTAATATGTGTTTTAGCAGAATTATGAAAGCAGAGTTGCAGGTTTGCAAGGGTTCGGACAGCATAAAGGGTACCCCTCTCTGATAGGTCTGTTATGCTTCATGCTTCTAGATTCACTTTTATTTCCTCTCAATTTGACTAGAATTAGAATAGAGGCCATCTATATCTCATGGAGCTGGACTGACTGTGTTCCATTGCCGTTTAGGACACACACGTTTGAGCCTTGCTCCACTGTGTTCTGGCTGCAAGGAGCCAGCCTCCCTTTCAATACAGCGTGGTGAGCGAGGCACCCGTGAGCTATGGAATGCACCTGCCTGAGCGGCTGCAAACCCTGGGTCCACTACTGTTTAGCTGCAGCCTTGGACAGGTTGCTTGTCCTCTGGCCAGAAGTACCAGCTCTGAGATGCTGTCTTACTCTCAAGCTGGATTATTGGCTATGGTTCCCTGGATAGTGGTAGAAGACACGAGCCTCTGGGCTCAGACAAAGGATCTGACTACACAGGGCAAGAGTCAGCCCCTTGGTGCCTGTGCTTAGTCGACTCCTGCAATGTGGTGCCAAAAGGGCAGGAGACACCTGTGGCAAGGACAGGGTTTCAGGAGTGAACCTCGACTGCATGGACCCTCAGATCTTTTATAATGGGCAATAATCCTGCCTGGTCTTTGCCCCAAAGGGAAGCCTTCATTTCAGTCACTGAACAGTAAGCATACCTGCCTTTTGCACCTGAAGAAGCACTGTTTTTATTTTGCAAGGCTGCTTGTTACTCAAGCAGGCCCTTTGCTTCCAAGACAGGAACCGTGAGCGACTTGTGGAATAGCATCTCCCAGGGCCTCCTTGTGCACAGCTCATTCGTCTCTGAAGTGGAGATCAGAATTCTTCACAGGGTTGCTGTGAGAATCCATTGAGTTTATATTTAAAGAAATAAGAAAAGCATCTGCTGTGTTTCAAGTAGTTAAGAGATGTTACATACCCTTGTGCTTTTTGAAAACCCAAATTTTACTATGCTAACCATTTTGAAATGTAAATAAGGGCAGCCTAAAGATATTCATGATCTTTTTTTTTTCCTCTATAAACTATCAAGTCTCAAGTATTCTGTTATAATTATGAAAAACAGACTAAGGCATACATGTATAGGTATAGAATATATATGTGTGTGTATATAAATAAAAACATATTTTACTTATCCTTTCATCTATTGATGGATATTTGTGGGGCTTTTCTCACATTTTCACTATGATGAATGGTGCTGCAATTAAAATATGTGTACAAATTTTTTTTTCTTTTCAAGACAGGGTCTCACTGTGTAGTGCAGGCTGGCTTTGAGCTCACTTGGTAGTCCAGGCTACTCTCACACTTACAGCAATGCCCTTGCCTCAGTCTCCTCAGGGCTAATACTCTAGGAAGGTGCCATCATGCCCAGCAAGCAATGATCTATTTGAGTCTCTGCTTTCAATCTTTTCAGTGCCCAGAAATAGAACTGCAGGATCATATGGCTGTTCTATTTTCCTTATGGGGAACTGGCACAACTATTATTATAGATCTTGTTACTCTTCACCATCCCCATTGTCATCCTAAGCAGCAGCAGCAGCAGCCCCAGTGCCCCACTCCCTTGCTCCAAAGTAGGAAAACTTGAGCTCGATCCATTGAACTTCAGGACGATTTTCAAAAGATTCTCCTGAAGCTGGTCCGTTCCCTACTACTCCAAGTTCCTGTTCCTAATGAAAGTCTCCGGTACCTCACTGTATCCTTTGAGAAGTGGAACTTCTCTGGGCCTCATTCCTTCCCCCAAAGTCAACTCCAGCATTACGGTTCCGCCCTTACTCCTCAAAGAATAGCAAGTGGAAGATTCTGCTGCGCAGTGTCTACCCACGTTTGTAAAGTGACGACTGCTGCTGGGCTCTGGCTGGCAGTCGTGGTTCCGAAGTCTTTCTGCTGTACTCAGTGGCATGGGACCTCTTTTGCTCAGGCCCCAGGACTCCTTCCGAGAAAAAACTTCGCTGTGTTTTATTTTATTATGCAGAGTAATTTATTGCCAAATTTCTAACACTAGCCTGGGGCCTTCAGTTTTCATAACTAAAGGCCCATTAATGTGTTTTTCCATAAATAAAATAGCAATTTTTCTCCTGAGATAAATTCCACAATTTCCCTAGCATATAAAAGAGATTGGGGTCAGATTTAGAAAAAAAAAATTATGTATTTTTTCCAGCTCCAAAATAAACTACTTGGAAGTGTTAGTGATTTTTAAAACAATCTGGAGAGGTTGTTCAATGTTTTATTTTTAGCCTTTTAGATAAATAACAGAATATGGAATATTTTATTGATTTTCAAGAAAAAGCAATAAATCTAAATTCAAGTCAAAATAAAACAATGCCTAAATGCTCCATAATTTAAAGTATTCTCTGTTCAGGGTAAGTAAAAGAGCATAATTTCTAGATCTATATTTAAGCAAGAAATCTAAATAAAGTATATTAAAAGCATGTCTTTGACCTCTTCTACCACAATCCAGGGAAAACTACTAACATTTGATGACAATTTTATAAAGTAAAAATTGCTGCTCATGTGAGATATTTTTTTCTGCTGCTCTTTAATTGCAATTAATTGCTATTTCTCTTTAGTTCTTTGTACTTATAAAATATAGCGTTCAGTACTGTAACAATGGAATGCTTCCCCTCCATTTCTTTTTATAAAAGACAATAATATTAATACAACAGAGGCATTTCATATGGTACATTATGGTTGGTTAGCTTTTGAAAACATTTTCATACTATGGTTTCTTTTGAATATTTAGATGAATAGTTCAAATATTTCTTAATTTTGAGAGCAATCAAAACACTACATATTTTAGATCAGCATTTTAATGATCTTTACTTTAATGACTGATTCAGTGTGAAAATAGTCACCATTTAATTGCAGTACAAAAATACAAAAATAATTATTCAGGTGCCCAGTTGGGGTACAACATCAGCCAAGTACAGCAAAGCCCTGTTTAATCAGACTCATCCAGTGGAAACATTCAACTATAATTTCTTTAGCTTGTCTGTTCTGCAGAATCAGAAAGAGGTGAGGGGGAGGGGGAACCATTATCAGCTGAGATGGAGTATAATTATTTCAACCTTTATCTTTTGTTCTGAGAAATTCTGGGCCTTCCTTAGCTAGTAAATTTTTTTAAAAAGCATTTGATACTTCAGTAGGTCACAAACACTGTCTGTCACTGGTACCATACTCCAAAACAGGCGACCCTAGCATACACATGGTGCATATCTAATAGGAAGAAATACACATTCTCCACTTTTCCTCACCTAGAGGAGCTGCGAATCACTAGAAGGGCTACCAGAGACACCTCATGGAGTTACTGGGGAGTAAAAGAATCTCAAAGCTGGGCATTCAGAGCTTTTATGCCTGGCATCTATAAAGTGTAAGAGTGCAGTTGAGCTTCTTAGCAAAGTCATTAGTGAATAAGTAATAGTCCTTACTCAGATTAGCTAATGATGCTTTAACAGCTTATTTAAAGTATCTGCAAATTTTTCAATTCATACAACACAGTCACACACACACATACACATATACACAAACACAAATACAGGTACACATACGGACACCACAGAACACATGAAACTGCACTTAGATTAAAATTTCAGAAACAGAACAGAAGTGGCAGATGGATGAGATGTTGAAACTCTGGGGTAGGGTTGGAGGTGGCGACAGTGTTGGTGCACGTGGTGATGACCTTGGTTATTTCCTGGCTGTTCGCAATGACTAGTGGTAATGTTGGGGCTGCTGCACTTGATTATTATGTTAAGTTAGTTCTACCCAGGTCAAAGGGAGGAAATGTAATGAGTGAAAGGTGGATGTAACTTAGGAATTGAACAGAATCGGGATTTGTGGTAAGAACACCCTTTTTTGGGGCCCGGCAGAATGGCTCAGTGGTCTAAAGCGCCTGCTTGGGAAAGCTTGGGTGGCTTCAGGGACCACGGTTCTATCCCGGGCACCACATGCTGCGCCAGCCCTGCCCTCAGGGCGGGCTGAGCCGGCCATAAAAATGAGTGAATAAACAAGCAAAGGTTGTGAAACAATAAATAAATAAATAAATCTTTAAAAAAAAAAAAAAAACACCCTTTTTTTTAAAAGATTCTTTTTAAAGCGTTGGGGAGACAGCTCAGGGGCATAAGAGCTTGCCTGGTAAGCACAAGGTCCTGAGTTGAACCCCAAAAGATTCTTTTTTTTAAATTTTTTTTATTGTTTAAATTTAACAATGGTTATATTACATATTTTCATCATCAGATCAGTTTAGATTAATACAGGTATATAAGATTGATCAAACAATTAAACATTTACCCTTCTAAATCAACATTAATTTTTCCCCCTTTTCCTTTTCCCCTTTCTTTTCTTTGAAAGTTGACATATTGCATATTGTCCTCATAATCGTTCTACAGAGTACAGTGTGTGGGCATGACCTACCTCCCTATTGATGTTGCTTAGAAAAAAAAAGGGAAAGAATATATTTCTCTTTGGACTAAGAGGAAGCAAATACATACACAGTCAAATGTTCTGCAATTGTAGTGGGCCACCAGTGAAGCTTGTGATGTTGGAGGCTATTGAATTTAAGCCTCCTATATCTCATCTCACTAATCTAGCTCTGAGTTTCATGCATTGTAATTAAGCACTTTTTTTTCTTGCTGGGTGGTCAAGGGCAAGTCAAAGCAAGACCTATACGACAAAACATTCATTGTTTTTGACCCTGGAAGATACCAAAAGATTCTTTTTATTAGCACATGATCGTGGTACAGGATTATATCCTTTGAAAGGAGTTGATACATGGGCATAACGCAGCTTTACCCTGCTTCTGCCTCTCCTCAGGTTCCCCTCCCCTATCCTCCATCTTTGGGTCCCTTCCCTCTCACAAACAATGCATCCCCTTGCTCCCTATTATTGTCTTTAATCTTTCTCTTTAATTTGTTTATATCCTGAGTTTCTCATGAGATATTTAAACTTGTCAGTCTGATTTATTTCATTTAACATTGTGACTTCAAACATCTGGCAGTACTAATATTGTCTTACACATATATCTGTGATAAATGACTATGTTGGCATTCAGAATCTATTATGTACTTATTTCCCTTGAAGAAAACTATAAAACTGAAGAATTCATTCCAAAAAACTTTGAAAAACTTAATTTTAATATAATTTAGACCATTCAATTCGCTCACTTAAAATTTACCATTTAGTGGCTCCTGATATATGTCTATCACTTTAGAAAATTTGATATCTCCAAAAGAAACCTTCTCAGTCATAACTCTCCAAAACCAACATTTCTGTCACTATTCATGGCCCTGAGAATCCATTACAATACTTTTGCTACAAATGCGTTTATTCTACACGTGCATGTGCACAGAATTATATAAACCTTTTCTATGGATTTCCTTTCATTTTGCATAGTGCTTTCAAGATTTACAAATGTTACAAGCTTCAATATTTCATTTCTTTTCAGCACTAAAAGTTCCATTCTATGAACAAACCATTTGTCTATTTTTGACTGATGAATACTTGTGTTGTTTTTGCCTTTCAGATTAACATACATGCAAAAATGTGTGGACAGATGATTTCATTCTTCTTGGGTCTGTACCTAGGAATATAGAGCTGTATGCTAAAAGAACTGTGCCATGTTACATTTCCAACAACAGGCTGTGCGAGGTCTGTGTTCTCTACATCTTTGCAGCATTCTTTGTCTTTTCCTTTGCAAACATTCTAGGGAGGATGAGGGGATGTTGCATTGTGGTTTTGATTCACATATCGATATGTCATATTAATAATTTTTCATTAATTTCTATTCAGGTCATTATTTCATTTTTTTAAGGCTTAGTTTGATTTTACTTTTTAGTGTCTGAAGCAGTCAGTAATTTGGGAAATTCTTTCTTCTCAGTATAGACACCAACAGTTGAGCACTGCATTAGCTAAAAAACTTTGGTGCATCTACTAAGCTTGCGTAGCTATATGCTGGGGTGCGTCTGCTTCCCATTTTCACTTATCTAAAGGTATTCTCTGATTTCTCTTATAACATCAATGCATATGTACCCCAGCTTTTTGGCATTTGTCGTGTGCATTGTGTATCTTTCCCTTTCCTTCGCACTTAACATCTTTGTGTCTTTGACTTAAAAAATGTGTCATCCTTCGAGTAACACGTGGTTAGTTCATTTTGTAAGATCCAAACTGACAACATCTAACCTTTACTGGGTTGTTTATCCGTTCACATTTAATGCTTGGCCCGCCACATTCAAGGTAAATCTCTTCCATGAGAGGTGGAGGATAGAGGAAGAGAGACTTGCAGTCGGTCGCATTCAGGGGTGTCACTTCTGGCTCCTGGTCAGGAGGCCAACGATGGCCATCTGCTGGACAAGCAGCACTGTTCTGCTGCTCCAGCACCCACTGGAATTGAAAACTGAGCCTGAGTGAATAATCAGAGGAGCAAGGTTTAACAAAAGGAAAACAATTTATTTACAAAAAGAAAAAAGAAGATGGTAGATAGCTACCTTGCTGAGAATCAGGATGGGGGCTCCAAAAAAGACAGAGGACCCATGAGGCCTTTGCTTCAACCGCTTTTGTAGGAGCCGTAGAAACTCTTCCTCCATCACGGGACTTGCCATCACTGGACTGGCCTCTGGACACCTCTGTTTCACATCACTTCTTTCCATGGTGTATTTGCCGCTTTTTTTCCCATTTGTTTCCTTGCCATTGAGTTACTTTAAAGGTCTTACATTTGGAGTGGTGGAGGGGCTCCTTATCCATGATGAGCTTGGAGTTAGTCAAGAGGTATGCTACCTGTTGCACTGTGCAGTGGCCCTAGAGAGAATAGTATAGTGACTCCAGACTGTGCACACACACACACACACACACACACACACACACACATTAATGTATAGGTGTGACCCTATGCTGCCTTAAAGTTAGCTACCATCCGCCATGCCTCTTGTATATTTTATTAGAGGAGGGGGTGGCTGACTGCTTGTGGGCTTGGCTTTCTATGCCCTGCCTATCAGCTCTTTGTCCAGTCTCTTGGTGCCAGTCCCAAGGTCATTTGGTACCTTTCTTTATATGTATGACTTGTCCCTATTTCTCTACCTCCATTTCTGACCTAGTTCTCAAGAGAATTCCACTAGTAATATTTGTTTTCAACTCTAACCAGGATTATCGGAGAGACCTAAAGAGGTCCCTGTTCTCTTTTACCCCTGTCTATAGGCCCCTACTATGGAAACTGGGGACAGAATCTGTCATTCTGTTCTTTTCAAGAAACACACATGCGTGAGCATGCACACACACACACACACACACACACACACACACACACACACCCTGTAATTGAAAGCCAAGGAAAGAGGCAGCACTGTATTCTTCCCTAGGACATTGCCTCTACCTGGCTTGACTGAGAGAGGAGAGGAACAGAGGCTGAACAAATACTCACGTTTCCTATCAAATACACATAGATTGTCTTCAATTGGTGTATCTTCATTTGCTATGACTTCTGGGCCTCACACTACCGCACCAGAAGTCTATCTGAAAATTTTCAAAGAGCTTTTATTGATGGATATGGTTCTCAGTGTTCTGCAACATACAAAAGTTGGGGATATCTCAGAAATGCAGTTGGATTCCCCACATTTCATAACTTACCCTAAACTTATACAAATTCCAGCTGAATGTTTTGGCTGGTATAATTGATTTACATGATGAGATCCAGTGTATGTGGTTTGTGTCATCTACTACCGAATAGTACAGAAAATGAATTTGCCCTGCCACCTAAGAAGGGCAAAACCTCTTGCCATTGCCTATCTTGAAGATAATAAGAGCCCATATTTTTTTCTTGTTGTTGGATTCCAATCCAATTAATTTTAAACTAGTCATTTAAATTAGGGATAGAAAATAATCGAACCTTCAGATTTCATCTTATTCAATAATCTCAGCTTTTTCCAACTTAGATTTATTTTTCTCGGTTTTATTAATAGCAAATACAATGAATAAAATTACTTCTATGACCTCTGTGTAAGTGAGTTGCTGATCCATAGTGAAACATACATAAAATGTCAGAAAATTTCCAAGCAATTTTCATATTGAGGAAGCTTAGTCTTGGGTGCATATAAAAGAGAAACTAAAGTAGCATCTCCTTAGATACTCAGATTTTACTTTTTAATACTAAAAGAGGTAGAATCACTGGCCCAGCATGGAAATGAAGTTAGGCTCCTTGATTTTGTGTATGTGCACAGATGGCTTCCTTTCAAACAGTCTGATACAACTATCAAAGCTTTAGCTATCATGTCTATATCTCACACAACAGAAACCAGGACGCAAGAGGAAAGGAGGATACACCCCCCCCCCAGATACATCAACTCTGGAGACAACACAAAGGTGTTCTATGTATTGCTTCCATCTTTATCTCTTTACAGAGAACATAACTCATATAGCTACCCACAGCATTGGAGGACAGGGAAATATAAATTTTAGATGTATGTGTTGTCAGGTTGAATAAAAAATAGATCTGGGTCTGAGAAGCAAATGGACAAAGCCTTTGAGACAGCCACATGGCCCCTGCAAAGCAACCTGAAAAACAATCATCTTCATCTCTGTTTCCTCCCGTCTCAATCTGCTCAGAGGAACAACACAGAATAAACGTATACATGACACACTCTAGCAGAAGAACTCTCACAGCAATCCTGAGGAAAATGTTAGCACCTCACAGACACTGTACTGGCACAGGATCAAGCACCCAAGCTGTGAGTCAGGCAGAGTTGAGTCCAGATCTGCTTCACACGGTCAGGCTGTGTTACATCATTTTCCTCAACCATAAAATAGAGCTTCCAAGTGAACCCACCTCACAATTGCTGTTGCCTAAGAAGAGCCTACAACAATGTGTGAAGAAGTGCCTAGTGACTCCTTGGTCAGAGTAAGCTATTATTGTCATTATTTACTATAGCACTTTTCCTTGTCATTTGTGATGCAAGATTTTTAAAGCCTCTAACCAAAATGCACTGGTTATTGTATTTTAAGCTACGTAAGACTTGTAGCTTGTATCTCAAATGGGACAGAACGAGCTCACTGCTGAGAGAGGCACATAACCAGGAATGTCTGTGCAGGATGACCCAACTAGTCAGGTCTCTAGTAGGTACACAGGTAATTCTAAAGCATGGCTTATTTGTTGGACTCAATGCCTGTCAAGTCCCAAGTGGATAAACTAGGTCTGGACACATGGATGTACATATCACTAGAACTTGGAAAAAGGACTAGGTAGGCAAGGCCCCAGGTTCTTAGCAGTAGAATTTTATCTTTCCCTCAGGGAATAAAATATATCTCGGACATTGTGCTTAATTTAAGCTTCCTACATAAATGCGAGTAAGTCAAGCATTATATTTAATTGAATATTCTGGAAGAAAACAGTCATGAAAAAAGCTCAGACAGGTGGGCTTAATGAATAAATAAAGCTGCATTACAACCGTCTATGCCCCTAGTGAACTTTCTGTATTGTAAAGTCCTTTCAGATTCTTGCAGCCTCTGAATTCCACATGGCCTTACCAGATGTGAGGTCAGCACGGAAGAGGAAGGATACTTTGCCCTACTATGCACACAGGGAAGCAGCGACTCCTACATGAAGTCATGCAGATTTCAAGCTGCAGAGCCGAGACTGGAATTCAAGCCCCCTGAACACAGACTGACCCCTGTGCAGCTCTGCCAGAAAGCAAATCAGCCAGAAAGCTGCAGAAAAGCTCTTCAGTGTTGTCAGAAAGCCGAACCTGCAAGCAAGCAGCTTCTGGAACGGCACAGATGACAGCACGTGAGGCAAGACAGCTGTTTTATCAGCTTATAATTTTGGGCTGGGAGCACCCATGGATCATCCTTCCTTTGGCCTCGTGGAGCCAGAGGGCCACGCGTTCCTTTCATAATCACCGTGATCTTGCAGGGATGAGACTGGCGAGCCGGGAGAGCTGGCCCTTGCGATTAGCAAAACGACTCCCTGCTGGGAACGACAGTAAAAGGAGACAAAATGAAAGGAGCGTGGGCTTGTTCCTTTTCTCCCTCCACTCCTGCGTACTGAACCACCCTCTTCTATCCGCAGTCCTGAGTTATGGATTAGGAACCAAAATATGAACGGTGTCCCGTGCTGGTAGTGCACCGTGCCCCCGCAGTCTCCTGGAGGAAAACGAGAAATGCGTGTGAGAAGCATCATTTTAGGAAGCCTGAAGGCTCTGCAATCAGAGGGAAGAGGAGAAAGCTGCTGCTGCTGTATTTGTGAAGTGGCCTGAACCAGGCTTTGATATACGCGGAGTGGCTACCTCTGAAACAGGTGGCGCAAGGGCACGATGACATGGAGAAAAGATGCCATCTGTCATGGTGAGAAAATTTGAAGGGGTTCCGTGGGGCCAGAGCATATGGCACGGCATAGGGACTGGGGGCGGCTGGGCCAGAGGGTGGGGGTGAGTGAGAGATGAATCCCCAAGGTATAGTCAATCTCATGTCTAGGGCAGGGGGGTTTACACTTGATCTTGCAGGTGGCGGGGCAATAACAGGATCAAATCGGCTTTAGAAACTGCTGCTGAGCCACAGGGGTTTAAATTGGGATGATGGTACAGAGAGGGCTGAAAAAATTAACAGCTGTTGTGGTTTGTATCTAGTTGTGCTCCCAAAGCCTCATGTAAATCATGGATCTGTCCTGCCTGGGGCTCGAGGGGCGGGGCTTGAGGGGGCGTGGCCAAGAGAGGCGCTAACCTTTAAACCGACAGCACTGGCTGGCAGAGTATCCCTCACCTATAAAGCGGGATCAGCGTCTTGAAACCTCCAGAAAATGTGAGCTAAATAAAGCTTTCCTCCCCTAAACTTATGTGCGAGGTATTTATCCCAGCAACGACAGAATAGTAACTAAGACAACAGCGAACCAAATCGGTACATTTGCTGGCGATAGAGCATCCATGCTCGCTCGGCAGTTTCTTTTCTCTTAAATGTGTTCTTAATCTTCTATGCATTTCTTCCAGTCATTGCCGGGAACTCTAGAGATGGTAGTGGAGACCGGACGCCATCTCCAATAATCAACCTGGACAGGCGTAGGAGACACCATGTGCATAACATGGAGAAGTCCGCAGCCAGGAGTCCCAAGAACAGGGAGCAACACCCTGAAAAGCCCTGCCATTGAACTCCAGGCATCTGCTTACCACTGCTGTGCCACGGAGCGGGTCGCTGTCCTATATATCTTCGCCACTGGACCCATCACAGACCAATTTGGCTCTAATAACCTTCCTGAACAGTGCTCTCTATGCAAATTCCTAGGCTCTGGCCTCTGAGCTGACAATGTCAGCCAGATAAGACCGCTACCGAGAATCAGTAGCCAAAGGGCTTCTGACATTCCTTACAGCAACAAACTACGGAGAATCACTGTTCAACATTTGCTGAGCTTCAGACATCACCAGGAAGAGAAAGGATTAATTGTCGACTTGAAAACTGGGGGAAGGATCCTGTTCCGGCAGCCATGAAGACACCTGTTTAAGAGGCTCCGTGGTCCTCATGGCATCAATCAGACAGCTCGAGCAGAGCTAATAGGTCACCGGAGAGAAAATGTGGTTCCTCTGATTTAGTTTCCTGGCTGGAATCACTCGTTCCTGGCAGAACTTTCCAGTGAAGAATCAAATTCTACTATCTATAGCAGGCGGCTGGATCAACTGTGTCCTCCTCTTACACCAAGCAATGTCGTTCATATCTTTTGAAATAACCCTCATGCTACACAGTAACTTCATACAATGTTTGGCGTGTTTTACTTAGAAATAAAATGTTTTCCCTATGTGTTTAAATCTTCATCACAGATCTTTTTCTGTCATGTTCTTCCAATTTGCATTTAGAAACCACACGTTCATTTGTGTAACAACATTTGCCGGGCCTCATTATAAGTCTTTATAATTTATGAATGGGCATAACCCTCACACAAGCCCAAGCAGGCAGGTCTTCCTAGCCAATGGGAACACCGGACAACAGAGAGGTGAAGTAGCCCTCCGCGGCCATACTGCTCTGTGTGACCAAGTTGGACAACACACAGCCAAGCGACTGTTCCTGCTTTGACTCACAGCACAGCTGTGAGTTCTTTTTTAAAAGCTAATTGAATGACCGAGCATTCAAATGCCATCCACAGAGAAATGGCTGTCCGGCATCTAGTCACTGTGCAAAGCTTCTCTTCCATTTCCAGGGGTGTTTGGAGAAGACAGCAGTGTGACGGGGAGCCGGCGCACCCCCACAATCCAGGGCATGCTTTATGCCTACACCTACCTGCCCGTGCCTTACGGAAGAGACCTGGGCTCTGAGGGCTGTAGGCCCGTGAACTCATTTTGTTTCTTTTGTGCTAGAAAATCAGAGAGAAATCTGGGCAGCAAAATCCTAAAGACGAACAGGCCTGCGCTGTTTCCCTGCTTCCTGTCTCCCTTCTTCAGAGCCCTGCGCAGCCTGCTTTCCCGATTCTTGCCCAATAGGCGAGGCCCAAAGATTTCTCTAGTTCCTATATGCCTCCATTGCCCCCTCTCGGAAGATTTGGATGTTGGTGTTCGCTCAGGGCACCAAAGCCTTGGCAGGTTTTCCAGAGAACCTGGTGGATAGTCATGCACTATAACATCTGCCTTGTGGGACCAAGGTTTTTGCAAATTTTTCAAAAGGATAACGATGTTGCTAGGAGCATTCTTACTGTTTGACTTCCAGACATTATAATAAGAGCCTAGTTTTGTTCTTTGGCTAGGCGTGAATACAGACTTGGTATAAGGCAGGAAGGGGCTGCCTTGGGCTCCTCCCCAGGCCCCAGCGGCCAGCTTCTCTACCACAGATCTCAGTGTGACTATTTTCTTGTGTTGATGGATGTCTCTTTAAATCTGTCCCCTTGCTATACCCTTCTAGCAATCTTCCCTAGTTATAGAATTATATAAGCAATTTTTCTATCTAATTATTTGAAACTGTTTCCATTTAATAAAAGCAGTTATTTAATTGGAAAGATTAGTCATTTTAAATGACTATGTTTTCAAGATAGGAAGGGTGAAAAAGAATCAAAGCATTAGGAGGCAGAAGCACTTCATCATGCATCCAGGCTCCCACAGTTTACCAAATGTCTAATCAGCTATGCGACAGAGAAAATTGGGGTGCACTCACCATGGCGTTTTATCGGTACTATAGTTTTATCAATCATTCTGTTTTTCTTTGACCTCACTATCTCCAAATTCTAGAAAAAAAAATAAGTATTTCTAAACCTTCTTTATAGACAGAGCTAGCCTTCGACCTAGTTCTAGTCAATAAATATAAAGGGAAACCAGCTGGAGAATTACAAAAGAGGCATTTGTCTCCCTGTTAAGAGGAAAGTATTGGAGGAAAAAGGCTCTCTCTCCTTTCTTCTAACTTCCGAATGTGGTTTATAAAGACACGCCTGTGGGAGCTCCAGCAGCCATTTTGCCTCAAAGAGGAGATGGCTAAGAGATCACGAGAAACTGACAGAGGGACTTACTATCCCTACGTGGCTGAAGTATTCATTCAACAACCATCTACTGGATACAAGTCACAAATGAGATATTTCACCAGTGTACTTTAAAAGAAAGAAAACAACATTTCTGTGTGTAGGAGGCTTCATTCTGACAGGAAGCACAGCAGCTTGTAATCAATATGTCTCAGGTTGAGTTGAAAGCGATGAGAAAGCTTGAGTTAAAGGAGCTCGAGAGCGACGCGATGGTATTTATACAGCTTGATGAAAGGAAATCCCTCTGATGGAAATGAAGGCGCAGGGGCCAGAGGAGAAGGGGCAGAGGGAGAAGAGGAAGCATGCAGAAAGCCTGCAGGAAGCAACAAGACCAGCAAAGAGCACCAGGCAGAGCAACATGAGCGACAGCACCACAGGTGAAAGAACAAAGCGAAGCAAGAGAGCCTTGTGGTCTGATCTCTCAGAGGCTGCAATACGGTTTTCAGATTTCATTCATATATATATATATATATATATATATATATATATATATATATATCAGGGTATACAAGGTCTCACTACATAGGCTGGACTCGTGGTGATCCTACTATGTGCAGCCTCCCAAGCACTGCGATTACAGGCCCACATCACCACACTCGGTCTCAGCGGCCAGCACCACTCAGCACACCTGAGATGCCGGGGTTAGCACAGCATGGACAGAACCAGGGACAAAGCCCACTTGCCCAGCAGGCTCTGAGACCATGGAGCTATTATCATCCCAGCCCCAAACTCCTGTTTTGTTTTATGCCAGGATTACTGTGGCCTTTCCTTCATGCAGCCAAAAGCATTCTGAAGACAATTACAAGAAAAGTATGGTTTCTTCCTGTGTTTGTTATACTTCCAGTCTTACAGATTCAAAGTGAATCACTACTGCTTAAGCAGGCGCAGCGCCCAGGGTTCGATCCCTGGCATGCCATGCGGGCCCTGCCCCTGAGGTGGAGACAGAGACTGGGTGTGGTGGTGCCAGCCTATAATCCCAGCACTTGGAAGGCTGAATACAGGAGGATCACTAGAAATCCCATGTAGTGAGATGCTTTAGACCCTGAGCTGGAAAAAAGAAAAAGAAAAGAGGAAAAACCCTCAAAGGAAACAAAACCAAAATGAACCATTAGAATCTTGGATCACTGAATGCTCTTTGACAAGAGTTTGTTCATGGAACTTATTTCTTAAATTCCACTAATTTATTGAATAGAACAAAGTTTAGGTCAGAGACTTAAAAAATATTTGACAAGAATCACAAAGAGCAGCTGAGCATGGTGATGTGCATTTGTCACCCCAGATATTCTGGAGACCAGGATGGACAGTCAGTGGAGCTCATGAGTTTGAGACCAGGATTAGCAGCATAGTGAGACCCTGTTTCAAAAAAAAATTAGAACATGGCCCCAATGAGTATTCAGATGATGACTCAGGCTGTGATCGGAGTTCACACTATAAGGATACTGCAAAGTGATAACAAAATAGTCTCAGTGACCTTCACGTGGCAGCAGGAGGAGGCTGAGCCCGTCTCCACCCAGGGCAGCATTTCCCTCCTAGGTAGGTGTCTGAAAGGCCTTGCGCAGCTCTCCTGGCAAACTGGGAGAGCCGCGTGGGCAGGGCTCAATGGGTTTCACAGGGTAGGGCTCTGTCCCATTGGACCACAATTAGCATTGTCCTGACAGAGGAGAAGGAAGGGCATCGCATTGCTGACTGAGGCGTTGCCTGCACAGGAGAAAAGAGAATCGCGATGCTCAAAGAGAAGGACAGCCGAGAGCGGTCAGCAGGGCTAACCTCATTCTAGGGAGGGGTATGGCAAGCCCAATGCAAGACTGGGCAGAATGGCATATGTGGCAGGAGAAGGAGAGGAAGAGGAGGGAGGAGAGGAAGGAGAAGAGCGAGAAGACAGCAAGGAGGAGGAGCACAAGAACTGGCCAAGCAATGGCCGTGACTCGTCCCGAAGGGTGACACTAACAACAGTTCTACAAAGTACAGTCTATGGTCCCAAACTTAATCCTGAGGGGATTTGACCCTGGAAGATACAAAAAAATGAATATTTTGTTATACAGGTCTTGCTTCGACTTGCCCTTGACCACCCAGCAAGAAAAAAAAAAATGCTTAATTACAATGCATGAAACGCAGAGCTAGATTGGTGAGATGAGCTTTAGGAGGCTTAGATTCAATAGCCTCCAACATTACAAGCTTCACTGGTGGCCCACTGCAATTGAAGAACATTTGACTGTGTATGCATCTGCTTCCTCTTAGTCCAAAGAGAAGTATATTCTTCTCCTTTTTTTTTCTTTTTTTTTTTT